>KK114270.1:199520-242999 GCA_000611955.2 Stegodyphus mimosarum
CCTACAGGAAATATCTGATCAAGGATACAATAATGTACAAAATCCTTTAGATTTGCACCATCTTAAAATAGAAAATAACCACTTATTTCTTAATTATTGCTATGAAATAGATTATCTTCCAATTGAAGCACTTCTGGTAATTAAAAAAACTGAAAACTTTAGACATTCATTAGTCTTATAATTAAAAAAAAAAGTGCTAAGTTTTTCATATCACATCATATTTATCTAAATTTGTTCCCTTTCTTAGGGAGAGGGAAAGACTTAGATCTAATGTGTACTGACATTCTTGCTTGTTATGTTAACTTCAGTAGAATTCAATGTCAGCACTATTTTTAACTTCAATTATAAATGGAAGCAAAGAATCTCCAGGATTACACAGTAACTTTCGCATGTATCAAAATCTAATCATTATATCATATAAAAAAATGGAAATTTTTTTTAACACAAAATTATTTTTTAGTATATAGAATTATTTTACATATATATAATAGCAGCTGCATTTTACATGGCACAACACAGTTTACTTTGAAACAGGAAATTTAAAGAAAAAAGCAGGGCTTATTGATCTTAATGTCTTCTAAAATTACTTTTATTTTAAATATCTTAATGAGTGGCTTAGATACTAGGTACCAAAATGCATGATGAACAAACAAGCAGTAATGATTTTTTGAAGACTATTCACATGCAAGCATGTTTGCAGTACGGTTTAAATCTGAACAAACAATACTGATGCATTGGCTAAATATATATATATATATTTTTTTTTATCTCTGGAAGACACAAAAAGCTCACAGCAGATACTATTATTTTGTGTTATACTTTATATCAGTTTTCTATCTACAGTTCCCCAGTTCTCTGTTCTTTTAAACACAAAGCAAATTCTCTGATCCAAATTTGATCACTTCACACGGTATTACTATGGTATTAGCATTATATGAGGAATAATAACCATTCTTATTGTGGTGATAAGAATTTATAAACATATAAAGCACAATGTTTAATTTAATTAAAATCAATTCTTTGCTTATTAATTTAATGAAAAAATTCATAAATATCAAAATTATTTTGTAATTAAAGACTATAAAATCTGAAAATACTATTGCACAGCTTTCCGATTATTACTATATTTTGCAATATATTTATTCACTTTATACATAAAAATGGGCTTCCAATTCAACTAATATATTAGAATCACAACAGTCTGCACATAAATAGCATCAGATATTTATAGATACATTAAAATATTGATAGGAGAAATAAGACCATAACATTTTAGTACTGACAAGCTCATAGTACATTGAATATAACAATTCAAACCTTACGAATAAATGGCCCATGCAATGGACATCCTATTAATATTTCAATATTACAGTGCTATCATATATAATAATATATGCATAAATTATTAATAAAGAATATGAATCGTTAAATTGTGTTAGATAAAAGTTAAAAGAGGACTTCAAAATGTTTTTGCATTATCCTGACTTTTTAAAGAAATACCATGTAAACCTTTTAGCTTTCATTAACCTCTAATGTAATTTTTTTAACACTCATAATCTAGACTTATATTTAAAAAATAAACAATGGTTTCACAATAACACTAAGAAAATGCACCAGAAACAACACATACAAAGAAAAATGCACAAGAAAGCAATGCTTCAAGATAACAAATAAACTTTGTACCCTGCAAAAAATTTGCATTTCTTAAAGCTGGAATAAAACATAATTTTGAATTGCAACAATTGAATATTTTATAAGTACTTAAATATTTAATTAAAAAATAGCAGTTTTACACAAAATCTTATAAGATGATTATGAAAAGATTTACAACACATAAGAAGTTTCAAACATACATTTTATTAAAATGATTTAATAACAAGATATTTAAACTAAATTCAGAATTATATTGACAGAAGTTTTAAGTGAAAAATTTGGATACTGTGTAGGTGAATTTTTTCTAACTGAATTTGGTAAAAATTAATACACTCATAAAAAGAACTTGAAATACATTTTAATGTAATAACATTTATCTATACAAAAAATAAGCACATCACATATAAGAGGAAGCTATCCATTATATTTATAATTATACTTATAGAATTTCTAAGAAAATATAAATGTTACATCACACCACAGGTAATGAGTACTGTTAATAAGCAAAGCTTAACTAATGAACATCAAAATACTTCAATTCAGAAACCATGGTCAATGCCCAACTTTGAAAAATCTGATCTCATAATGCAGATGACGATCATGACACCTGTATTTATTTCATAATGAATGCACACACAAAAATAACCATCACCTTCCCCTCCTCCCCAAAAAACTTTACAACCCTTAAAATAATAATTTGCATTTGGATAGTTCCTGCACAAATGAAAATACTCATACATTTTATCCTTAAATTGCATGAATGGCAGAATATTTTCGTACAACAAAGCAATTCAAAAACAAACTTATAAAAATAATGCTGCAGTACAATTAGTAATTATAATGGAATATAACAATCTACTTACAGAGATAGAACTGTATTTTATATATGTATAAACTGCAAAATCATTTTTCCACCATTTTACTTCATTAAGCTTTATACAGTTTTTATGCAACAAATCATTATTCACAAAATAACTAAAAATTACCAATCACAGTCATTTATATGAATTTTTAAATTCTTAATGGGGCTTTCAACTTTTTAACATTTTACACATTCAAATACACAATTTTTTTTAAACTTTCCTTTACGCTTAAAAAATTTCACAAGTATTTAAAAATTAGACTCATTTTCCTCCAATTTAAATTAACAACTCACTTCTGCTTTCTTACATTTTCATTGTGTTGAAAATAAAATTTTTCGTAAACAAAATATTATATGTTATTTTTCAAACATTTCAAAACTGATTAAAAATATACTGAATAAAAAAAATACTATCAATATTTATTACAAGTATTGTACATTGTTTTGCAAATGTATATGAAATTCAAATTTGACAGAATTTGAGTATATTAATGCAATAATCTTTAAACTGAATTTGTAACTCTACTGATTCCCGAGTAAAACAAAAATTATATTTTGAAAAATTAAAGGAATTCAATATTATGCAATCCAGATATTTCCAAATGTGTAAACAAATTTCATATTCCTTCATGTAGCTTAAAATTAAGTACCACAAAAGAACTTTTTCAAATTATTTACCTAAACAAAGAAGTTACATGACCTTGGACTTGATGATTTCATTCAAACTTGGCACAACTCTATAGGACCTTCAAAGCAAACATACTTTAAAAAGGAGCATGAAAAGTCGAGGTTGAAATATAAATTCCTTTAACTGTATTATGTAACTGTAGCATTCTTTTTATTATGAATTATATAATGGCCTTTCTTACTAGTTGGCAATACAAGTGCTGCAAATAAGAAACAAACAGCACATGCTGTTAAACTGGAGATTAAATGAAATAATACCTTTTAAGCTGACCTGTAGGAAACAGCAATAAAAGAATCTGAACAAGTCATTCATTCTTATTCTTGTTAATAAAGTACAGAAGCAGTCTGAAAAAACTTCTAGCTTACTAATATTAGCATGACAAAAAGTACACGCAAAACAAAAAGCACATGCTGTTAAACTGGAGATTAAATGAAATAATACCTTTTAAGCTGACATGTAGGAAACAGCCATAAAAGAACCTGAACAAGCCATTCATTCTGATTCTTGTTAATAAAGTACAGAGGCAGTCTGAAAAAACTTCTAGCTTACTAATATTAGCATGACAACCTACAATATTTTGTTTTAAGAAGCCCTTAGTTTCTACTCAACAAAGTAGCACTCTTTTTTACTAGTATTATTAATTCTTTTAATGTTGTTTCATTTAAAAAAAATTATTCATGAAGTCTTTAAATATATATATATAATATACTGCATTGTCTCGAATTTTATCTATCACTGATACATACTTGTCATGAAGTTAAATATATATATATATATATAATAACTGCATAGTCTCAAATTTTATTTATCATTGATACATACTTGTCATAAAACTGTTAAAAAAATGTAAAAGCATTTCAGCATTCAGCACACTGAATAAATAATGACTTATCAAAATTTATAACCTTTCGAGACACGTTTCCATAAAATTTCAAAAGAAAAGTACCTTTTACTGCCATTCATAAAAATCTCTCTTACACAATATAAAGACAAACTTTCTTTACAGTACAACACTAAAGAAAATCATACAGATATGCATTTCCCTTCAATGCATATATTTCCACCAGAATGGAGAGGGGAATACATTTTTGTAAATTGCAGTCTTAATGTTATAGTACACAAAGCTTACACCTTTAAGTAATACAAGACATAATTCCCAAAAGAGAAAATAATGCTTTTATAAACTTAATAGTACAAATTATTTGAAGGGGGAAGAAAGAATTAAAATGGGCAGATAGTAATGGCCAGATGCCAAAGGCAAAATTTTGTCAATGCTATGTACTAGAACGCTATTTGAGTGCAGATACCAAATAATGAATTTAATGAGCGCTGCTGGCAGATAATTGAAATGATGCCTTTTTGTCAGTAACATCTAATTGCTAATACATTAGTAATATTATTATATATACTAGAAGTTGCTAATATATTAGCAATCATGTTAGCAAAAAATTAAAGCAAACAAGAGAATTTTGTATAATATAAATATTGAAGAAAATTTTAATTTTAATTTGCTTGCTTACTTGATGGGTATATGCCATATGGTATATTCATAATAGTCCACCATAAAACTATGTAGTATTTGAGTAAAATTTTAAGTCCCGACTGTAATCTTCTGAAGTTGAAATCCCTTTTAGCAATGCCCACTTTCCACATGCATTTGATTACCAACTTTAGATGAGAAAATAATGCTATTAATCATTGCAAAATTATAAATAATTTAGATAACTAAATGCATAATCTATTAAAAGGGGTGGCCAAAAAACAGTAAAGAATTAAAAGTCTAGTTATAGATTTTTGTTCAACAAAGAGGCACTCAGTACATATCAGAATAAAACACAGCAGATTACACTATACATGGAAGTTTTTATATGTTTGTATATAAAAGTCACCTCCAAATCTGATGCACTATATCAAAAAAAATGCTGTAATTAGAACAGTTTTTACAGCTATTAGTCACTTTTTAAAAACCATGCATAGTAAAGGCATGATTCTTATTTTGAAAAGTAATCATTCAAGTTCTTTAAAACAAAGACCTGAAAAACCCTTATAGTAGTTCATTTTGGTAAATGTCTTTAGAGCACAAAGCTTTACGAGACATGCTTCCTTAGATGAGGTCCGCAACATTCATAGGCATTTCCTCAATTTGGGTATTGTAGAACTGCTCAATATCACGCAAGGTTCGTTTGTCGTCTTCAGTGACAAAGTTAATAGCTACACCTTTGCGACCAAAACGACCTCCTCTTCCAATCCTGCAAAAATAATATTCTTGGTAAAATATAAATTCTTGATCTCAACCATAAAAAAAAATTAAAGCTTAAATTTTAGATATACAAGACGTAAACACTTACTACATTACAAAAAATTCGCTAGAGCACTCCAGAAAACTCACCGCTCCATTCTCACCACCTCTCAAATCAAATTATGGAATAATAACTGAATAATGCAAAATAATCATGGAGATATAACTGAACACTTCTCTTCTGTACTGAATTTTATATATTTAACATATTTTTACTTTAAAACCATTTGCATATCAAATAGCACTCTTCAAAAGAAAGAAGCTTTTCAATGGCATGATCACTAAAATTCAGTTATGAGTTTCTTTTGCATTACATACAACAGATTGCTCCTTAAAATAATCTGAATTCTTTTTTAATAACAAATAAAATCTGATGATTATTAAAATAAGTAATCACAAGGTTCCTACTGAAATGCAACTTTTAATTTCCATGACCAAACTGCAGTTTCTCTGACCAAGCATAATAAAATAGCCCTTAAGTTAACACTTTCATAAAAAATTTCTACAAAATACAATGAAATAATTAAGGATGGAAAAATTTAACCCACCTTATTTATTACATGAAAGTAAATGACAGAAAAATATATAGGGGACTTGCATGTAAACTATTCAAACAAGTGGGGTTTAAAAAAGAAAGAAAGAAAAATCAGTACTGATTGCCTGCATTCCCTGAAAAGTATTCATGAGGCAATAAGCTATGTCACCAAAATAGGAAACCCAGGCATGCAACACACACATGCAAGAGATGAGCACAGGCCCAGCTTCAAATTTGAGAGTCATTAGTGTTTGGTATTGCTGCACTGAGTAAAATTTTTTTCCCTTGAAAGAAATCCAACTGGGACCGTAGAGTTTGTCAGCTGATCAAAAAGAAAGTGTTGCATTTCATCAGAAATGTGGTGTCTTGTCCAACAGTACAGAATGCATGAAATTGCATTCCATGAAGTCATGCTTCGTAAACAATCAAGTTTTATCAATTAAAAATTTTTTTTCTTCTTTTTTAAGTAAACAGACTGCCGTATACATGGCAGAAGCAATATGCACAATGCTAAATATGTGCATACATCTTTTCTAATAATCAGAAAATTGTCTCAATACGCAAACCAGCATTCTCACTAGTTTCTGCGTGCTTTATCTCCTAACTTGTCAACATTTCTACAATGTAGCTACGAGGGTTTACTTGATCTGGTAAAAATTAAATAGTCCAAACCTACCGAAAGATGCGAAGCAAATTATCGCTATGTCTGAAAGTAACTACAATATCAGACAAAGGTTTAAATAAACCTATTATTTAAAAAGAACTTTGAACATAAAGGCATGTTCTGATGCTAACAAAATCAATTACAGGTCGTGGTGATGTAATTTAAACAAGAACAGTCAAATTCAAACTAAAAATGTGGACTAGTGGTCAAAGACTTTACAATTTAATTTTAATTTAAGCTGGCTCAGTAACTCTATCATATGAGAATATAGAAAATGAGAAACTATAGTAAAGGCTGAAATCTTTAAACAACTGGGTAATTTAGATAATAATAACTGTACTTTATGTATTCAGTTATGTATATTCTTTATGTATTCAGTTTCTTTCTTCAACACATTTCCTTTTCATTTTGAATTTAATTATGGATTTCGGTTATTAAAAAAAAACTAAATGCATTTAGAATGTATAGAAAAAGCTGCTAATTTTACTTCCTTAGCAATATCAAAATTCAGAAGAAATATGAAATATGTATGGTAAGGGCTGGTTATAGAGCTGATGTGGCAGAATATTTAGAATTCAGTGACAAACTGAGCAACAAAATCTAGAAATGTCATAACTTTTAGAATTTAGAGCAGGTACTGGAAGCAGAATATAAAAAGGCACTAGGCAGCAGAATTTAGGGTTCACAGAGATTGCCTTAGGTGGGAATATGCTTAGGGCCAGTTCTGCATGATGCATTAAGGCATATTATATGAATCTTTTCAATTGTCAGTTTTGAATTTCTTTATTAATAAAAAAATGCATTTCTATAACGCCTGTTCATGTGATAAGATTAGAAGCATTTCTGATATTTTCCATGCTGGTGTCCAGTGAAAAGTAGAGAAAATAAAGAGAAGATAAACGTGTTAGGAAAAAGATTCTAGTATCAGAAATAAAACATCATTTTTCCTTTTATCACATATTACTGGAATCTTCTAGAATGATAGGTCTATAAATCTTGCCGTCAAATCCTTCTAAACTTTCCAAATCTAAAATCCTAAAGAAAAATTATCCCTATCAATTCTGTAATAGCCAAAAGCCAGAAATATTTGAGGGGGAGGAAAGAAAGAAAAAAAGAAGAAGGGGGGAAGAAAAAGTGTAAAATCAATTTTATAGAGAAAACTAATGCATATTCTGAGAATTGTGAATATTCTGAGACAATTACATAGGAAAAACTCTTACTATGAAAAAATTAAAAAGAAGACATTTTTAATTAATTACACAGCTAATTTCGCTTTTACTTAAGAACTGTTTCATAAATTGTGCTTTACAGCATTATACTTTGTTTGTTTCTCAGATTCAAAATATTGTATAATAAGTTGTTAAAACGGAACTTTTATCATATGACAGTGAAAAATAAAAATGTTTTATTTTAATGCCATTTTTAAAATATAATTTCAATGTATTACCATTACTTTAATGAAATTTATCAATGTTACATTGGTTTAAAAAAAATTGTCGAAAAATTTCCAGATCTTGGAATTAAAATTTTTTTATAAAAACTTATCTTAAAATCGCCAAATTTTGAACCATTAAGTAAAAAAATTCACATCACCAAAAGTGAAAAGTTGTTTATGAGCTCTTCATCAGAAAAAATGAATTTCAAAATGCTTATGTTTCACTTCTTGCTTAGAAACTTGAGTATCCCACTATTTAGGTTAGAAATGGGAACAAATTATAACCCATCAACCAATTCAAAAGATAACTACATATGTCAGTGAATCGCCAAAAATATTCTTCCAAAATGCTAATTTGCACTCAAAATGGCAGTCGTAAAAACAGACAGAAATTTCAGATGATTCAAATTAAAGCCCTTCTGCCAATTTTGGGCGAAATTAAGGACTTTAAAGGACCACAAATTTATTCCAAAAAACCTAAGGATTCTTAAGGACCGTACGAACCCTGTACTATATTCATGGTTACGTATAATCTCGTCTTGAATTCCTACACACTTTTTTTAAAGCTGTAATTTTCTTAAAACAAGAAATTAACATCTGAAAAAGTAAAAGCATATTATTGAGCAATGACTCTATTTACAAGTATCCTCAATTACATAATAATATGTATATAAAGTTCAGTACTTACGTATCATCGCAACCACTTTAATAAAAGTTGCCAAACTCTAGTAATTATGAGCATAACAATTCTTTAGATAATCATACCCATCTTAAGTTGCAATCCCAAAATTTACCATATCACCTTTATTTCTGTAAAAAATCACAAAACTGTGGCAAGGTGGTTGCGCTAATACCTAAGTAACTACAATTCTTTATTTCTACAATATTATAATGAAAATTTTACATTACCTGTGAATGTAATTTTCTCTATTTGTTGGTAAATCATAATTTATGACTAAAGAAACCTGCTGCACATCGATGCCTCTTGCTAGAAGATCAGTTGTTATAAGCACTCGACTAGATCCAGAACGAAATTCTCGCATAATAACATCTCTTTCCTTTTGGTCCATGTCACCATGCTATAGGTGCAAAAAATAAAAGTAAAATTACTATTTACTCCTTTCTATGATTATCAAACCTCCAACAACAACAACAACAACAAAAAAAAAAAAAAAAAAAAAACAAAATTGTCAAAATTAAATAATAATGTAATTAAATAACTCCTATTAAAGAAATTTTAATCCTATAAAATGAAGTTTTCCAAAACCAAAAATATAAGCAAATTTTACCAACAATTTTGAAATATTTATAGAACATAATAAAAATACACTGAAAAGAAATTTCCAATTTCAGACTTAAATATTAAAAAAATAATACTAAAAATTACAGGAAAGTTTTAAGAGATGATCAATTTTAAAAAATCTGGTTTAAGTGCAGTACACCTTATTGAGCTTTTTCTGAATTTACGAGTAGTTAGTGTAAACAGAGTTTGCCGCCTCACTGCACTTTTCAGCATTTCTTAAAAAATAAAAATTTTCCCACTTAATAGAATCTACTTATTATACTTACACCTCTCTATATACAAAAATAATCAAAATATAGAACATATAAATAGCAGCCTGTGATTCATGAATATCCTACTTATTGAAAATTTCAGCAATAAACCACATAATTCAAGTGATCTCATTTTGTCCACTACTGTAATTCATGAAATCAGATTTTCAACATAAAAAAAAAATCTGCCTGTGAAACATAAAGTGAAAATTAAGAAAGCAGGTAAAATACCAGATAACAGAAGAATAATACTTGAAAAGTTCTAAAGAAATCTGTACATGCATAAAAATGCAACAAGATACTGAAGTTAAAATATAAGCATTAAAAAGATGTAATGTGGTACGAGAAATTCACAGTTCTCAATTTGTACACGCATTTAAAACAAACTGAAAATAAAATAAATAATTACAAGTCTGTGGAAAATCAATATGCAAAATACTACTATGCCTTAAAAGTGAAGAAATTAATTTCAAACTTAATGTAACATGAAATCAAATAATTACTTAAATTAGTTCTAATAAAAAAAAAATCTGAAAGATTTCAGATTTTAAATTACGTCCAAAGGCGCGTTTTTTGAACGTTTCGCGTGCTACCTTTTTTTATTAAATATCATGTACTACGTACTCAAACCATAAAATTCAGTTCAAAATCAATATCGCAAAATCATTTTAAAATGAACATATCTTTAGAATTTCCGTAAGTCTCGTGCGCTGGAGATAAAAATGTTTTTCTTTTTCCGTACAGTGTTGCCATTGCTCGCTTTGAAATCATTTAGTTTGTTAATCAGAAATTCGTTGAAATGTTACAAAACATAAAATCGATAATAAAGCAAATTTCAAATTCAAAATTAGGGCTTCCAGATGCCCATATTCGCAGTAGGATTACGTCATTCAAAATTCGATGGCTCTAGGTTTTATCACAATGCGAGAAACATGCGTACATTTATGCAGATTTTTCATTTTTTTAAAATTTAATGCAGAGCGATAACATTTAGTGGCAACAATTTGAAAAGTGATACGCCGTTTTTGGGTTTCCGACGCAAAATCGCAAAACGAAAGTAATAGTCCTTCGGGACTAAATCCCTTTGGACTAAAAATGGTTTAAATGGTGGTAAAATCTAATTTATAAAATCAAATTGAAATCAATTAAATAAAATATTGTTTTACCTGCTAATTAGAGACAGATACGAAATGGGCACATATAAAATTCGCACTTTTCCAACGTAATAAAAAAGCTACAATGCATTTAATATAACCAAGCTGTTCAGCTTGTGCCAATTTTATGTTATGATATAACATGCATTTTAAATCATAAGATGAAAATCTTACTAAGGCTGAGACTGTAAAATCCCGACTGTGCATTTTCTCCATTAACCAGTCTACTTTCCGTCGAGTGTTGCAAAATATTACAGCTTGAGTAATAGTCAGAGTTTCATACAAATCACAAAGAGTGTCCAGTTTCCAGTCCTAAAACACAATACTTATCTGTTTTTTTATCACATAAACAAACTAGCTACAAAAAATCAATACTTCTCAGAAGTTTCTACAATAAAGGAAGAGCCAAACATTTCACATTATTTTTCATCACAAACTGATATACATAACAACAAATAAAATTAAAGATTGCATATTAATACAAAAAATTGGTTGTTCTATGAAAGATACATAGTATACAACACAAGCTTATGGCTGCTAAAGATGTGACAGTCCTCTACAGCAGGGATCCCCAGCCTTTTTGTACTTAGAGCACATTTTACAAAACCAATGGGATGGAGGGCACATTTATTTTATCAAGGTAAATTTATACATTGACATAATACATAAAATTTTTTAAAATCCAAAAACATAATTTTAATTAAATATAAAATTACTGTTTTGTATTTTTGCATGAAATAAATAATTATTAAATAATATAGATAAGAGTTTATAAATTCTTTATAAAAAAGTATCAGTCTTAAAAATCAAAGTGATATTCAACATTGCATTTCATTCGTCACTTCTTTATAAATAGGAGAGTATGATGATATTCCTGCTCATAAGCAAACAAGACATCCATACATAAATTTAGATCTATATTTATATTTTACGTTATTTATTGTTCACATAGGTATGTGAACCAAAAAACAATTTTGTCTAGTATGATGCTTTCTCCAGAAGTTCTCATCTGATACACTATACTTTATGACAATGTCATTTTGAAGATCCAAAATTTTTAGCTGTAGTTCTTCCGTTCTTGCTGAATAAATTCTGCAATGTATGCAGTTATTCCAGTTACATTTATTTAGAAATTAAAAGGATTATTGAAAAAGATGGCCATTAGCTCAATAATATTAAATTGTTGAAATATTTTTTGAAACTGGTTTTGAAGTAACTGAAGGTTGATGACAAATGAAGAAAAGCTGTTTTCAGTTTTGTCCGTTTTTTCATGCTTGGGAAATGAACAAGCAGCTTCAGCTGCAGAAGTGATAGCCATATAATTAGTTAAGCTTTACAACACTTGACAGATCCTATAATTGCACCTATTTGTTTATCTTTTCCTTTCAGCTCAAAATTTAAATAATTCGGATACTCGATTATGTCTGTGAAAAAACCTAAATCCACCAGCCTGTGAAAGTACATTAGTTCAGAAAAATTTCTATTTTTGGCACTGGTATAATTTTTCCTTTTTTCAATTAAATTTACAAATTTCACAAGAACTTTGCCTGTACTGAGCCAATATACTTCACTGCACACAATGAAATCAAGATCTTCAGGCTTTTTTATATGGTCTAAAAACAGCGGTGTGTTAAAGTGGCTGCTGGTCAGTCCAATTCTTCTTTAAATTGCAAAAATTGGTAACTGAGGGTATTTACTTTTTGACAAGTACAAAAAGAGATTTATTAAATCTGTATCGTCACATCTTTGAATAAGATTTTATAGGATAAATTAATTAGTCCCCATTTACAGATTTTCTGAAACACTACTCACATTTGTCTTTAATGGTAACCAGGGTTCGTACACATTTCTGCACAAGAAAATTAAGTACTATTAAGGACTTTTAAGGACCATTAAAGAAAAAAATTAAGGACCTATTAGCAAATCGGAACTGCATAAATTCAATTAAAATCTATGCCTGAACTTCACTTTCGTTATACCAACTTAATAAAAAATAGATCCGTAAGTAGGATGCACTATTGTTAAGACTAATTATAAAATAAATTCGAGAATAAAATCATTTTTGTAAAATTTGTCAAATAAGTATTTAACATTTTACACCTATAATAGTTGGACATATTTTCAAGAAGATTAGTGACATTTTATTTCCGTTTTACTAGTGGTTAGCTTTATGCTGATTTTTTTTCTTTTAAGTACTTGCTCAGTCTAGAGATTTTGTAAATAGCAGGCGAATTTTATACCAAACGGCATACGTTAAAATGAGAAGTAAAATCCGTAACAGAAGACTGGCTGTTGTCACTGCTGTTGCTCGCCTAGAGAGCGACTTGCCAATCAGAACAGACCTGAATGCCTGATATTGGCAAGGTTTTTGAAAGTTATGCTCTGTCTGTCTGACGCAATTAGTGTCGTAGCTTGTGTAGTTAGCGTGTAGTGCAGAGTTCCTTGAGTTGTAATACAGTTAACATACTTTAAGGTTCCAATAAGTCACTAAAGCACCATAGGTGATAAGTTGTTTTGTATTATTTTAAGTCTTACTAGCTGTAAGGAATATGTTTTATAGTAATTTTTACATTTTTGTGTTATATCTTGTGACCATGGTAAGGATAAATGAAAGGCTCGATGTAGAGATAACTTTTAAAGGTGAGCAATTAGTTACCAATAATTGAATTAGGTAGTTAGGTAGGTAGTAGATAATATAGATTTACCTGGCCACTATTAAATTTTATTTATTTAAAAAAAATATTTAATGAAAATCGCAGTCTAATAACATTTCACAGTTTAAAATACATGTAATTTATGACACTGATTCTTAAACGACATCAGGATAATAATACATTAAAAGCTACAACACGTTTATATTTTGCAGCAACAATACTCAACAAAATATTTATGCGTCTTTTTAACTTGTAGCGTTACCAGACATTTTGGCTAATTAGTATCAATTGTTTTCCCTTTAAGCATCTTTTCTAATAATTAAAAATTTGTTTCAATATGCAAACCAGTGTTCTCACTAGTTTCTGTTTGCTTTATCTCCTAACTTGTCAAATTAGTTTCTGCTTCGTCTCCTAACTTGTCAATGTCTCGACATTATACTTATGAGGTTTTATATGATCTGGTAAAAGTTAAATAGTCCAAAACTCTTGATAGGCATGAAGCAAATTATCGTCATGTCTGAAAGTAACTATAAAGTCAGATTAAAGTTAGAATAAACCTCTTTATTTAAACAGAACTTATAGTATAAAGATGTGTTCTTATGCTAGCAGAATGAACTAGCTCATGGCGATGTAACTAAACAGGAAGAGTCAAATTCAAATTAAAATTGTGGACTATTAGTCAAAGACAGCACAATTCAATTTTAATCTAAGCTGACTCAGTAACTCATAATCGTAACAGATTCAAATATCGGTAGCGATAACGCAAAGCTGAATAATTACAAATTATCACAGCTAGCAGGAACTAATGCAGTGTGCAAGCAGAAGACATAAACACTCTTTGTCTTACAATATAAAAACCTCGGTTTAAATACTATCTAAACGATTTGCATTCTGGTGAGGAAAAGAAGGAAGAAGCTATTACAGTACAGGCTTTTTTCTTCATGCATTCAGTTTCTTTTCTCAATAAGTTTTCTCTGCATTTCAGAATTTTTGGATTTACTTAAAGATTTTTGTTATTCTAAAAACTACATGTATTTAAAATATATAGAAGAAGCTGCTAATTTTATTGCTTAAATAATATGAACACTGAGAGTAAATATAAAATTATATATGGTCAAACCCGGTGTGGCAGAATGTTTAGAATTTTAGTGATGCACAGAGCAATAAAATATAGAAATAGCAAAACTTTTAGAATTCAGGACAGGCACTGGGAACAGAATTTAGGACCCACAGAGACTGCATCAAGTACAAAAATGCCTAACGCCAACCCTGCGTGTCATGCATCCAGATATATAAGATACATATGATAATCTTTTAAACTGTTAGTTTTCAATTCTTTTTTAAAAGAAAATTCCTTTCTGTAGATACGTGTCCATGTGCCAACATTAGAAGCATTATTGATATTTTCCATGCTTCTGCTTAGGAAAAAGAACACAAGGAGGAGGGAATAATCATGTTAAGAAAAAAATTTCTAGGATCAGAAATAAAACATTCAAATATTAGGTTTTCATTGTTCTCCAAAAAAATCTCCAAAGAGTAAGCAATTCATCACAGACATTCTGTAAAATACATCCATTACAAGTTAATACTATGAAAACATTTTTCATTTTGTCACATTTTTCTAGAATCTTAGATCTATAAATCTTGCATTCAAATCCTTCTAAACTTTCCAAGGTGCAATGTCTAAAATCCGAAAGAAAGACTACCACTACCAATTCTGCAACAGCGAAAAGTCAGAAGTATTTGAAAAAAAAAATTCACACACACACACAAAATTAAACGAATTTAATAGAGAAAACAATGCACATTCTAAGTTCTGAATATTCTGAGGCAAATACATGGGGAAAAACTCTTACCATGAAAAAATAAAAAAGAAGACATTTTAAAATAATTACACAGCTATTTTGCTTTTGCTAAGAACTGTTTTGTAAATTTGTAAATTCTTTTTAGCATTTATTAGCTTGTTTATTTTCGGATTCAAAATATTGTAACAATAAGTTGCCAAAATGAAAAGAAATATCACTTTATAATTTAACAGGGAAAAATAAAATGTTTTATTTCAATGTTAGTTCTTAAATATTATTTCGATATATTACCATTATTTTAACGAAATTTATTAATGTTACTATGTTTAAACAAAAGTATTGAAAAATTCACAGATCTCCGAATTAAAAATTTTGTATAGAAACTGATCTTAAAATCGCCAAAATGTTGATAAGAAGCGAAATTTAGAACCGTTTAATAAAAGAATTCGTATCCTCAAAAAGGAAAAGTTGTTTAAGAGTTTTTCTTTAGAAAAAAGAAACAATTTCGAAATGCCTATGTTTCATTTCTTGCCTAGAAACTCGAGTATCGCACCGTTTATATTAGAAATAGGAACAAATTCAAACAATAACCATATTTGTCAGTGAATCACCAAAAATATTCCTCGAAAATGCTAATTTGCACTTGAAATGGCAATCGTAAAAATTGACCGAAATTTTAGATGATTAAAATTAAGGATCTTCTACTGATTTTGGACGAAATTAAGGACTTTTAAGGACCAAAAATCAATTCTAAAAAACCTAAGGACTTTTAAGGACTCTTAAGGACCGTACGAGCCCTGGGTAACAAAAATAATGAAAAACTGGGTTCAAAATTATTAAAATATGAAAATTTTGAAAAATCCTTGCCTTAAAAATCAATGTTAATAATGCTCATTAATGGGAAATATATACACAAATTGCTCCAGGTTTGAAACACTCAGCTAGTGGGTTAGTAAAACTTTGAGTTATCTGAGCCAACATACTTCGCTGGTTACAATGAAAATTTATCAAGACAAAATGGATAATTTTTCATAAAAAAAAACTTGCATATTTTAATTAAAATAAAAATAAAAAAAAACACACCTCTCTTTCAACTGATATGTAGAACTGCTTTATACCTTCCAGTGTTAATTCTTCTTTCTTTACCAAAATACGAACAGGTTCCCTCATAAATTTCTTAGTTACCTCTAGGACATCTATAGGCATAGTAGCAGACAGCAAGATAACCTTTAAATGGAAGTTATAAACACTGTTATAAACTATAACTAGAATTATTAAACAGTTTGCAATTTCTTTAATTGAAATGAAAATATTAAAAAACATGAACAAAAAGCTAGTGATATTTTAATACATACCTATACATTTTAATATTTATTTACTATTTTGCTGATGTCACAATCCATTTGCTGATTGATTTCTGCTCTAGTTTTGATTTATTTTATTTCTAATAAAATTATTCCACATTTTCTTTGAAAAAGAAACCAAACTATAGTTCATGTTGATTTTAATAAGATCATATTCATTTTGGTAATTTATTTTATTTGCTTTGTTCGTTAAATGTTCGTTTTATATCTGTATCAGTAGGCTGTACATTTTCAGTACCTCTTATTTGGCTTCAACCGTATCTCATTTGCAACCAACTTTATCTCATTTGCAAATGATTTTACACAAAAAAAGGATAGTATAAATCATTCAGCTTACGCACTACATTTGAAGTTAAAATTAGCTTTCAACATACTTGCTAAATATTTTTAAATTACAAGAAATCAAAATTAAAATTAAAACCCCCTAAATATCAGCAACACATATACATATGCATGCAATCAAAAAAAAGGAAACAATGTAATTAAATTTTAAAAAATTTCAATGTTCCTGATTTTTCTGGGGGGGGGATTTACAAAAAGCTTTAAAAAAATAATCAACTTCTTTTTTTTTTCATTCTCTTTTGGGGGGGAAGGGGAGGAGAATTTTTTGCAGTTTACAAAAATGACACAATTATGATAATAAATTCAAAAATTTGCACAGCTACATTGGTACCCCATTAATGCTCTTCAATATTAAAACATAAATTCTCACACGATATTAAAACATTATTATAGAAAACTTACTTGAATATTTGAATTTAAAGTCCTAAATACATCATAAATTTGATCCTTAAATCCTCGTGAAAGCATTTCATCTGCTTCATCTAAAACAAAAATTTTGATATGGTCCGTTCCTAAAAGGAAATCAAGGAAATTTCTGAAACTGGTCATCAACAGCATTCATGGCACACAATGCCTAACATTCTCGTGAGAAATAAATTATATCAAGAATATATCTTATGCTATATGTCAATGTTTCCGCTATTAAGCTGACAGTAAATACAACATAACCAATATACTAAATGAACAGATATTATGACTTATATTAACACAAATATTATGAGCAGATATTATGACTTATATTATCACACATTATGAGCGGCTATTCTGACTTATATTATCACATTAATATGCATTATCTTAATTGTTTCCAGTTAGTTTGTCCAATACTAGAATTTCACTTATATGCAGTTCAATGCTTTTTCATCAACAATGAACATTTCCTGGCATTGCCTCTGGACAGAAGTTATCAACAAAGTGAAAGGATTTCCATCAACTGAAAATGAAGCCAAAGAAAAACTGTACAAATAGCAAAAGCAATTGGTGGCGAAGGATTTTCAGATACAGAAGCCTAAGAACTAATCAAAACATGATAAATGAAACACTGGCTGTGTATATAATGCCATCTGACAGTGAACACAGTAATTATCGCTTTTTAAAACAATTACTGTACCATGTATTTCCCTTTAGGTACAGCAATTAGTTTTGTTTAAAACATACACATTTTCTCAATCTGCATTTTACCTAACACTTTTTTCCCATAAAAAGTTAACCTTGTGAAATGTGAAATCTTTGCCATATGTGCAATGTATTTTTTGCAAGGGTTCACTGTACTTCCTTGTGAATAATGTCCAAATCACCATAACTGAATAAATTAATAAAAATTTTCAAAACCATAACTGCTCGCACAGCTTCATAACCAGACCTAGCATGTATTAATAATAATCAGATGGAAAATAATATACAACTACAAAATTAATTCTTGCTTAGACATTTTAAGCTCTTATAAATACACAAACGAGAGTTGGAATGGAATTTTAATAAAGGAAAAATTACCAACTGTTTGATAAATCCCCTTTCCTACTGCATCATACAGATGGATGGTTATATAATGCATCATTTATTAGCACAAAAATGGAAATAGAATCACTATATGAAGAAAAAAGACAAAGAAATTCTTCAGGTTCTATTACATTGGAATTGAAGTGAATAAGGCTAGTTATAATACTTGAATTTGACAAACAACACCGTAGAAAAAGGCTATCCCTTCATATCAATGACACTTTCCTGCCGAGTTGGGTTCTTCAGCAAAAAAAAAAAAAAAAGTATCCTGCCACATAGCACAGATTCTTAGCAAACAATCCGAAACATATAATGAATGATTTAGAGTGTTATTAAGTGTGTCACAACTCATACTGATCAAAATGTACCATGACAGAATAAAAAGTTTCATCCAAAAAGATTCCAATTCACAATTTATTTCAGAATTAACAATATCTGGTAACCTCTGCTGGTACTTAATGGTATCAAAATACCATTAAGTACCAGCAGAGGTCTCAGTAGTCAGTTCATGCCGGAGAAGACTAGTACTTTCTTATAAGATATTGAGCAGCAATAATAAGTAAAGTCATTTTGTTTTCCTCATTAGTATTGGCAAACCAAAACAGATACCATTTCCAGTTTTTCTAATACAAAAAACTTAAGTCATAAAATAGTGTTTTATCAGTTTATTATAAATAATGAGTCAGATTTTGTATAGGAAAAAAAAAAAAAAGGTGAAACCTGAAAATTTCTATATTTTGTTAGACATCTTCAATTGGTTTCTAAATGCAATAAAATCTTAATATATTTCGATACTTTGATATTATACATTATAATATTTATATGCAATTTTATTACATGTAGAAATGTCCCATTTAAAGAGATTTCAAAATTAATAATACAAAGGGGAAAAAAGCAGCAATATGAATAATTAGAATTAACTAAGAAATAATATAATTGGCTTATATACACAATGAGAAATGTAACCTTAATAGCTTCTCCCTACCTATAAGAATTCATATAAGCATACACTAATAAACATCAAACATAAATATGAACACCACCTTTTTTATTTGCCCCTACAAACTTCAAAAAGATTTCATAATATTTGAAACTGAATATGAACACTTTTCCCAGTTTTGCTTTAATATAATTGTAAATCACAATAATTCCACAACAATGACTATAAAAGATATACAAGCACTATCATTAGTAAACTATTAGCATTCATTGGTTTTATTTGCTCTGGTGGAGCAAAATATACCATAAACAAGATACAAAATGAACTACAGGTGACACTAAATGCCTTAATAAAAGATGATTTTCTTCAAGGCACTGTGATGGTAAGAGATGCTAAAATCTGTGCCCATATTCCATTGGGAAGTGTTTTGAAGGTAATTTGAAAGAATAAAAATCAAAACATGCTAACACTTTTATAAAAGAAAAACCCTTTAGGATAAAAGTTTGTATAATAGCCAAAATAAAGAAATAATTCATTTTAACAGAAAGACAGTACACAAGTTCATCAACTTACTTAGAGCTTTCCGATTTATCATGTCAAAAACTCTACCGGGAGTCCCAACAACTACATGAACACCCATTTCTAGTTTACGAATATCTTCACGGACATTAGTTCCTCCAATGCAGGCATGGCACTGGGCATTCATATAATCACCCAAAGCAATGACAACCTTCTGAATCTATATGAAGAAACAATTAAATTATGTATAAGCATTTTATTATGATTTTCTTCACACAATTATGCACGCTTCTTATATTTGCTCTTAAATAAACTGAAAGGTGATTCTTTGAATCAGGTATTAATTTCAAAATTAACGCATAGTTTTTTCTAATTTCGACATTTTCAAACTTTTTTTCCTTTGCATCATTATTGTTGTTTATGTATGTTTTGATAAAATTGTTTTAGCTAAAAAAAATTAATTTTGTCAAAAAAAAAAAATCTGGCCCATTTCCTGCTTTTAGATTGTGCACTCAGCCCACGTGCAGTTTGAATTTGAAACCACTACCACAGCAGATATTTATACCCTATCTATATGGTCTACATGAAAATTCTGTTTGTTTGGGAAATAAAAGAAAATATATTTTTCATACCTTTAATAATTTTAATGTGCCTTGTAATATATGTCGCTACTTATGGCCTCTTGCCAGCATAATGGAAATTTATAGATACCACCTTTAAAAATGTTTTATTCTTGGAGGCGAAGAACTCAAGTAGCGCTTGGCTGACATCTGCTTCTATTTTGAACTTCCCCTCCCCCTTCAAAAAATTTTGCAAGGACAGAAACAAGTGATAATTGAAGGGTGCTAGGTTTGAGGAATACGGTGGATGAGAAAAAATTTCCCAGATTAGCTTTTCAATTTTCTGCTGAATCACTAAAGCAACATGTGGTCTGGCATTATCATGAATACTGCTAGCCTCTTGTCTTAACAGTTTTAAGCACATAATGTCTTGGTAGTCTGATGCCCCATCGTATACACAGTATTTTCTTATTCAGGCTTAAATTTGGTTCAAAGGTGGAAAGTGCAGCTGTCCAGACTCACAGTATGCTCTTTTATTAAGGAAATTTCTGTAGGTAATTCACTTTTTATCCCCAGTTATCATCCGCTCCAGAATTAATTTTTGTTTTGAGCAAGCAGAGAGGTCTTTGAGCATGCAAAGTTTTCTCAATTAACCCATGATGAACCCATCTGGAATATTTATAGATCAACCCTAGCTCCTGAATATGGTCCAAAATGGTTTGCTAAGCTTTTCTGCAATCTCCATTGTTGTCAAAAAAGGATCTTGCTCTACCACAGTCTTGAAAATATCATCATCAATCAAAGATAAATTTTGTGGACAATCTCTTGCTTTCATGCAAGAGATGTGCTTGTCCGAAACTGCATCTCTGTCAAAAACTGTCACTAAATTTTGACATATTTCTGTAGCATCTCTTCCTTGTTGAAATTCCTACTAAATACTGGTTGCAAATTAACTTTGTTGGCAGTCATGTTTGTACGATTGCATTTCACTTAATAACGACATCATGAGATACTTTTGTTTCAGTTTATTTAATAAATATTTATAAATGCAGTGATAAAGAAAGTGACTCATATATGTCTCAAATGAACACTTGAAATAATATTATCGAACAGAACTTTCCAGTAGAACTTATATATATATATACAGATAGATAGATAGAAGGGTCATTTTTTCTTGAACCTCTGAAGGATCATTCAAAAAATGGGGGGGGGCAAGAGTAAGGAACAAATAAATTTATTACCAAAATTTATGTACAAACTTCATATTTTCTGAGAAAATCATTGAAGATTCAGATGTTCAGCGTTTCTTTCTGATCCCCTCTTCAAACAGAACTGCCCCAGTAATGTGAAATGGGCCTTGAAGCTCCTCATTGGTCTGGAATATTTGGCCTCCAAGCCAGTTCTTCAATTTGGGAAAAAGTACAAAAACTATGCAACGTTAAGTCAGAGCTACATTTTGGGTGATCAAACACATTCTATTTAAACTGCTCCAGAAGCTGTTAAGTAACAGCAGCACTTAGAGTGTGGGCAATGCCCTGAAGGAGGACAACTACAGAAATCAACCTTCCTCTTCTTTTGTTTTGAATGGCTCTTCTTAGTCATCATGAAGTCTAACAATAAATAGTTACACTGGCTGTAGTTCCTAGCTCCATAAACTCAACATGCAACAAACCTTTCCAGACTCAAAAAAATCATAGCCACGCCCTTCCTGTTGTTGAACATCTTCAGTCTGTTTGGTGAACCTGAAGCCATTCATTATTCTGACTGTTGTTTTGTTTCTGGCGTGATATACTGAACCCTGGTATCATCTACAGTTATAACTGATTTCAAGAGCCCTTCACCTTCAGTAAGGATAAAGAAAGACAATGCTGAAGGCATTCAGAGAGCTTTGTGATCATCAAACATCCTTGGAACCTTTTTTGTAGCATGGTGTGCCGTAATGATCGTGTAAAGAGACGACCTCAACAATTCAAAAAATTTCACACACAACTCACTTTTGGCAAACCTCTGCTTCTGCCAAACCACTTGATCAACTCACTGAACATGGTGTTCTGTTGTGACAGATTTGCATCCTTGTCTCCTTTCAAAATGAATGTTAGTTCACTCTTCTTTAAATTTTCTATATTACTTATGCACAACATTATCACTCGTAAAGTTTTCACCATATACTAGGCTCAATCTCTGGAAAATTTCAGCCCTTGAAGAAAGCAAGTAACACTCTGCAACTCACACTTGGAGGGAGCATCAGTGCACCAGCTATGTTTATGTACATACTGCTCAGCTCAAACCTGTGAACTGACACTGGTATTTGCAGAGGTTCTGGTTAGAGATAGGTGAAGCTACCCACAATGCATCATCTATGCCTTCTACCACTTGTCTACCTGCTATGCAGCTCCTCAGAGGTTGAAAAAAAAAAGGTCCCCTTATATATACATTCATAGGATTCAACAGGTGCCATTAAAATTGCATGCAAAAACAAAGATTCATAGTCTGCAAATGATTTACACTTTAGCAGCTGACTAATAATTTCTATTTTTTGATTGCGACAACAAAAATTTACCTGTTGAGCCAATTCTCTTGTTGGAGCAAGAATGAGTGCTTGACATTCTCTAAGATTTGTGTCAATTTTCTGCAAAATGGCAATTGAAAATGTAGCTGTTTTGCCAGTACCTGACTGAGCTTGGGCAATAACATCTAAGCCTGAAAGTTAAAAAAAAAAAAGCATGTAAATTTTATAACAGGTATGTAAATATTACTAATTTTTAACATGTTAAATTAATAATATAGTAGTAGTGTACTTAAAGTATGCAAAAATTCCAGAGAAAGAAATTTTGGGATTGTTTCAACTAGCGATCTACCGAATTTCTTTAGTTACTTAATCAGTTTTATACTAGAAGGCACTACACTTTTTCAGACTATTTTGTTTCTAAAAGCAATGTTCATGCTTACCGTTTCTTTATATGCAATTTTTCCACTCAATTTGCGAAGAGTTTTTAAAATGCTGTCTTCAAATCTTTGTTATCATTTATTCTCAAATAGAAATTTATTTATTTCCTTTTTATCTTACAGAGTTGAAATAAGAAGCAAATGAAATAACTGTTATCTTAAGCGGCAACAGTGTTTAATTTATCTCTCTTAAATTCATTCTCTTTTTTAATACTCTGCTTACAACAAATTGTTTGTAAATAGGTTCTGAAACAACTAAATATAGAAGTACAAATTGGGTTATTTTGTCTTACCTCTTATCTGTCTCATACACTATATACGTGAAATTCTTAATAAAATCTATATCCATAACATTTAGGGGCTCGCTTTTAGTTATATTAGTATTCAGTAATTCATTGAAATATTTAAGCCAGATGATCTAATTAAAAAAAAAAATTCACCCTTTTATTCATACACTGAAAGTTTTCTTATATGCAGCAAAAGAAATAAAGATTTTGCAAAATGTAAAAAAAAATTATTATTATTAAATAATAAGTAAGCTGATCATGAATATTTGAATAAAACAATGGAAGGAAAAAAATGTGTAAAAAACAACAATTTTAGTGGCGCCCCCTATTGATCTGTAGAGTAACTACACAGTTAAGTAAGGTAAATCACCTATTGAAAGAATACCGAAATTTTGTTGATTTTGAATTTTTATCATAAAGGCTTTAGAAGAAGGGAAGCATATCGAGAAGAATTTCTTTTATTTACATATCAATATACAAAAGATTCACTTAAATTCTGACACCATTATATTAACAGGCTTCAAATACTGATGTATCAAGTTGATATATTGTTTTTTAATTCAATGTAATTATTTTTTAATCTAACTAAATTTTTTAATTTTTTCTCAAAAATTTAAATAAATTACTTACATATATGAAAGCTTAACAGAGCCAAAAATTATCAAGGAGATTTATTACTTCTTTTTCTGTCATAAAATTTGTATTCTTAAACAACAGTTTTACACACCTCTTAGTTCAGTGTATCTGTTGTTTGCAATTTATGTAAATGTTTGCTCATATTTCATGGCATGTTTCTTTTTATAAATTTTATGTTGTATTATTCTCTCTTTTAAAAATTCTGTATTTTCAATACTGTATTGGGCAGTGCACAAGTCTGTGCTGTTTGTTCTTCAATAGGTTGCCGTTTTAACCATGCTATTATTTTGTTAGTATAAAATGCACTATAAAATAATACAGTACAAAATAACAAGACATTGATACACTGCCATTAATCAACAAATAGTAATTTTTGCATTCACTCAGTGATGGAACTGCAATCTTTGTCAATGACTGCCTGCAAGCACTCAGGTAGGAGTTCAATGCCTCTCTTGTAGAACTTTTGAGGTTTTAATTTGAAGAAATCTGCTAGCCAATTGCTAAATGAAGCTTCATCATGAAGCTCTTATCCCAAAACGCTGTTAGAAAGAGAGATGAACAGGTGGTAATCAGAGGGAGGCAATAAATGTGTCAGAAGTCTTCATTGTATCTACTTGAGACTCCATACTGACTAGAGTTGAATAAGGTCAAAATAAGCTGTAAACAACATACAAGTTCCTGTCTTCAATAATTAACTTTAAATTGAAGAGAAATAACTGAATAATGAAAAACAAAGACCTTCATGAAGTCTGTGCTGCCACTTCAACGTAGAATGGCATGGACTTATGAATCGACCCAATATTTCACATTTTAAATTTCTATATTATTAATTATTGTGTGCTTAATTATTTAATTATATTTATTATATTAAATTCTATACAGAAAATCGCATGAATTTTGCCACACAGATACAGAAATATTGCCAGTTAAAGTCTACCAGGCCTTGATATCATTTCACAACTTATCAGAAACATGATTTGTAAGAGATATTAGCATTCTGAGGAGATAATAGCCGAAGTAGCCATACCTTCTTCCAAAGAAGAGAAGGTTTTAAAAGAATGACCAGCAGAAATCAAAAGACATATTCAGAATTCAAGCTAACTAAGTTATGGTTAACCACTTAACTGTTTTGTACCACTCAGGCAGTATATTTTCCTACACCAATCCACTGATTTTCCCGGCCTTTTGACATTTTTTACTTTGTTTCTAATAGATGTCTCTAGTAGTCCAGAAGAGATTGGATTGTAAAATGAGTTCAAGGATAGGTTTTACTCCCTTTTCATTAGGAGAAAAAATTTAACGAGTTTATTTGCATGTCTTACGTGTATTAGGCTTTCAGAATTATTGTAGTTTAATATTTCATGAAATAAAAAAAAGATGGGTGACAGTAAATGGCTTATACAAAATATAATTCTGATATTCGATCAGATAGCAAATCTGAATTTTCTACAAATGATTCTGGTAATACTGAAAGTTCTTTATCGGAATTCTCTAGTGATGATGAGGAAACAGAAAATTCACATGATCTAATTCAGGTTGGGAACTTTTATGAAATGGATACTAGTAATCCTCCTCCTCTACCGCCACGATTTCCTTTCATAGAGAATTTCACTTCTTTCACACTTATCTCCTGTAAAGTATTCTTCCCAGTTCCACAGTTTCGTCAAAAAAAAACTAACTTTAAGGAAAAATACCTTAATTTCACTGTAATTAAAAACTATCTTAAATTAATAAATTCAATACTTGTAACAGTTTTGAAAACTGATTTGAATTCATACAACCAATTAGGATCCAAAATTGTTCATAAAAAATATGCTTGGTAATATATAAAAAATATGCTTGGTAATAATATTTGGTCCCAATATGGCAGGAAAATGAAACAGTTAAGTGGTTAAGAGGAATAAATGCAGTATATTGCATGAAAATCAGCACAAAACTTTGAAATTTATTTGTAACTGAACTGCCAATTTCCAAATTTTTTTTCAAATGGTTATATAGTCGTTTCATATTCTTATATTTGTGCCTTTTTATATTAAAAAATTAATAGAAGGACATACATTCTTAAAACTAAAACACATTTTATTTTACTTACAAGTAAAGGTTCATTTTTATCAAATAACAAGAGAAGGTATTTTTATTGAAAACGAGAAGTATACTAACACATTTACAACAGTACAATTTCTAATTTATATATCAGTATATTTAATTCATAGAACTTTGAATCGCCATATTTCCTTTTCAATTTATAGTCACAAAGTAAATTTTTCTTTAACTAAAATAATCTAATTTTACTTTACATAAGTAACGTAATTTTTAGATGATTGTTGAATAACGAAATTTTAATGGTACCTTGAATTTGGCGGTACGCACTTTAATGCCAGTCACAAAAAAAAAAAAATTAAAAGAAAAAAAAGTTTAATAAAATTCTGGCACCTAAAAAATCATTGCAATTAATCCAAAAACACATTCAAATAATTATTAATAAGTGGCATAAATTAAAGGGCACATTGTGAAACCCTTAAAAAATATATTAACAGTACCCCAAATAAAACTTAATGTTTCTTAAAAGCCTTATGGCTCAAACAAATGGGGTGATTAGGCAGACTAATAATTAAAAGTAACAAATGGAAACAAAATATAAATCAAACACATTTGTTAATTTCTCAACTATCCTAATTCAGACAGCTGGCCAGACTATGCTTACATACAATAGAAAATAATATTCCACATAATTTCTTTTAAGTCATTCATCAATAACAGATTTCCAATTTAATGTAATAAATGATTAATTCTGATTACACTAGAACATTAAATTAGTTATTTAAAGTAGATCTCACATGAACTTAAGATGAAAAATACATATATAAATCATTCCAAAATTAACACTCATATTAATAATTAAGTATATATATATAATTTAACATTTCATAAATCACAAATTTAAATGGTTAAACAAATTTTCTAATCATTTCATTTACATGCAAGTTAAAATAACTGATCACTATTTAATTCTTCTATTCACTTTATTTACATGTATATTAACATAACTCATCATTACTTAGTTCTTGTATATTAATATAATTTATCATTACTTAGTCTTCGTTTAAATAGAAAAGACAAGAAAAACAAGATTATCACTCACAGGGTGAAGTTCATACATCAATCTTCTATTACTGGGAATTGCCATCATCGATGGAATATTCAGAAATTTTTATAGTTTTACAGATCGTCCTGCTTATTTCCTTAGGAATTCTCCACAGACACCCAAAACGAGCTAATTGCTGCATACAGATCAAGAATGTTTAATGGCTGGGTTCACGATGAGTTTTTTGCACCAGTTTCGTGGGCAAGCAGGATGAAAAGTCTGTGTATAATTATCTCGCACTAAATTGCCCTTTTCATCAGAAACACAAGATGCCGGATATTGATCAAGAGTATTCAACGCCTGGGTTCACTACGACCTTTTTGCACCAGTTTTGAGTGCAGGCAAGCTGAGAAACCTGTGTAGTCTAAATTTGACTTTGCATCTCACATAAAATTGCTAAATCATCTCACACTAAATTTTGCCCTCTTTTACGCA
Source organism: Stegodyphus mimosarum (assembly GCA_000611955.2). NCBI lineage: Eukaryota > Metazoa > Arthropoda > Arachnida > Araneae > Eresidae > Stegodyphus > Stegodyphus mimosarum. The sequence goes on from KK114270.1 coordinate 227,498, forward strand.
GATCGTCAATTAGAGCCACTCGAGAGAAAATGCTCGTTCCGCTACTCAGTAGGCAACATTTCTTCCCAGCAACCTCCCAGTTGGAAAAAAAAAACTGTCCCAGCCAGCTTGTGCAGGCAAGCCCATAAACGGAGCAAACGCTCAACGATCTCTTCTTTCTAACCTAGCGTCACTGAAAAAACTCCAATCTGTCTTAAACACTGGTGCAGGCAACCCGCAACAGCGGGCTAACATCCCACGATCTCTTTAAACTAACTTCACCACTGTAAAACTCAAATCTCTCTGACTTCAACACCCTTACAAGTTCCGAAGAATATTCGGTTTCTCCACCAACTCAAAACTATAGGCCAAAAAATTATGCATAAAACTAAACTAAACTAACCCGAAAATTTCTTTTTTTTATTTAGCTGACAAACTTCACCCCCCTCAAATGAATCAAAATAAAGACATTGTCCAAAGAAACAGTTGACCATCTGGAACCAGTGAGTCACCCAGAAGCACGAGAACCCAAAATTTGAGCCCCAACTTAAAGCGGAAAAACTAAAGAATCAAACTGCCCTTAAGAATGAATTTACAGAATGCCCTTGTGAGTAAGTGTGAGATAAAGTGAGTTATTCAATACTTGCAGCATTCACAAAAGAAAAAGTATAGCAAGATGCCAATTAAGACTTCCTTTTACCACCCAGTAACCGAAATTCCCTTAGCAAAAGACATGCGAAACAACACTACTATACTGCCTTTTGTTCTTCGGTTATTGTAAAAGTTATGGGAAAGAAGTCATTTCTGTCCAGAATGTTCAAAGGAGTTCAAAGGAAAATCGAACCGGTGAAAAATAAATAGCTAAAGATTTTAACAGTTACAAATACATATATATTCCACAGCACTTTACAATTTCAAATTTAAATCAAATACAAATAAAAATACTTAAATATTGATTAATTAAATGATATAAGCAGAATTAAAAATCATGACACAACAACATAGCGTGTGAATAAAATAATGAATTATTTCTTATAATTAAGGAAAATCAATTCTTCTGACTGACCTGCTGATTTCACCCTCAAAAATGCAAATTTACTTTAAATTTGAGGCATTATGCCAAAATCTGAAAAATTAACAGCAAGTTTTTTTTAAATATTCTTATTTGTATGCAATATGAGAGTTGTGTTTTCCTTATATACAATGTTATGAGAAAAGTAATGAAATAGAGCACAGGTCATAAATGAAATTATGACAATATTTTATTCAAGCAATTTATAAAATAAGAAAAATCTCTAATAATTAGAAAAGTAATTTGTTAATAACAGAGCTTACCTCTTATACAAGGAATAATAGCTCTTTGTTGAATTGCAGACGGTTTTTCAAAACCATAGGCATAAATACCACGCAGCAATTCTTCACGTAAGTTCATATCATCAAAATTATCCACAACATATTCCCAATTACTCTGCAATTAAAAATTATAAATAGAGTTTCAAACTGCTTATTGTTGAGTAAAAGTACTACATTTAAAATAATGTAAAATTTATTTTTGTATTATCTACCTCAATAATCCCATCTGGTTCCATCCCAGGTGGTCCATCATATTCTCGATCAGGGCCTCGCCCCAAGGACTGTTCATCATCAGGCCCATTTCTGGAAAAAAAAAATTAAAAAGTCAACAAAAAACTTTAAAAAATATTTTACTGACTCATGAAATTAAAGAGAAAAATATCGACTCCATAACATTTCGCAAGTTTATTAGATACTTCCCTGTTAAATAGCCAAGCTCAGTCAGCAAAACTGAAAAATTTAACTGCCCAATTTGTAATATGTTAATTTCCAATCTTGCCAAAGTGTTGGCTGTTTTTCCAACAAAGTACCATTTTTTTATATAATAATTCAGTGGCTGCTATCTTCTCATTACAACAGCCACCATACAGACTTTGTCAAACAAGTCTGAGAATCAAATAGGTTGCATATTCTAAATTTGGTGATCACATTAGCCAATTTCAGCAATTAACAATAGCAGCCACTTTGATAAGAAATTTCTTACACTACCAATAAAAGAGTAATAAATTAAAACAAGATACAGGTTATAATGAGAAAATATTACAAAAACTGTCAACAGAAATCCTGCGTGATTTGACACGCTTAATCCATTCACGAGATTTTTTTGTTCACTTGGTTTAATTAGCTATTAATTTAAGATATTTTGATTTCTAACTTTCTTTAATAATGTAAATGTCATCTTGATGATTGCAAGTTTATGATAATAGAGACTGAAATAAGTAATTATACAAATTTAGTTATAATAAATGCTGTTTAAATACAGATCTTCATGGTAAATCCAAAAACCAGCACTAGTCAGAGGATTAACCATACTGCATGCTGTAAAAATATATTTGGTTTTCAGCAAAACATGGATACCGACTTTGTGCAATTCTTTGTATTCTTACTGTCTTTGTGTAACCAAAAGAAAAATTTTCTGCCCAAAACTGCCATTACATAAAGCCAAAATATCAAGTCGAAGAATTGCACAAACTCGGTATCCATGTACACATCAACCTATTTTCACTTAAAAAAACATCAGAGAATTGCACAAACTTCCGCATTGCGCACTCACTCAACTTTATCCATGTACAAATCGATCTATTTTCACTTAAAGGTGAAAGTAGCATCCAATTCTACACTAGAGTCAACCGAAAAATATATAATCTCAAAAAACTACATTTTAAATCAAAAAAGGAAATTCATTTTATAGCATCTAAGCACTACACAAAGGAAATATCCACTTACCTTCTAAGGTATTTCTCCCGCCTTCTTTGCGCGCTTTCGTGGTATAGTGGTCAGCACGCTCGACAGTAACTGAGAGGTCCATGGTTCGATTCCCAGCAAAGGCGTTGCTTATTTTTCATGATTCATGCTTTAAAAAAATACCTAATGTCTCTACACCCGTATTTAAAAATTTCTGCGTCTTCACTCTGTGGCACACAAAACTCCTTAACAGTATCCAAAAACTTCCTCAAACCATGTTCCCTTTCAAATGGAATGCTTTATATGGTGCACATTTGAACTTTTCTTGCGACAAACCCATTCAAAGCCATCTGAATTATCTTTTTACGTTCAGCCATATTTATGCATTTCCTATGTACAAACAGGATACTTATAATTCCATTGAATTACATCCAACAAAGTTTCTTTTCTTCTGTCCTCAACAACTTAAAAAAAAAAAAAAAACTTTCCACTCTCCTTTTCTATACCACGAAACACCCAGTTTACGATGCAAAGCACACAGTATGCAACGTACTTACTAACTGACATCCAACACACAAACAAGCCCTTACAAATTTCTCATCACTCAAATTCACTGTAATAATCACACAATTACATCATAATAGTGTTTCCATAATATTCAACTACTCAGGTTACCATAAATGAAACAACAACTTGCAATAATCCAACCTTAAATATAGGCTAACCCTGCATGCCTTGGACAATATTTAATATTATGAATTTGTCAAAATTAAGTTTCCCAATTTCAATGCTTAACCTTAGCTGCTGTTTTAATGAAGAATAATAAAAGACTAATATAGTTAAAACAAATACAATTCGCAATGAGAAATATTTCAATTACTATAAAGAGAAATATTAAATCTTAGTTACCAAACTAACAATTTGCACGTTATAAATTTGGCAACTAACCTTAATGGCACTTTATTAAAGAAGTACAAAAAATCTTAACACTTATGATTTTATGCCAATACACTTCCCCTTCCTCCAGAATGAACACAAGAATTACACTGCAAGTGTCAATATTTGTAAATGACCCAAATTATCCATAACTACATTTCCTCATCATGATTTTTTGCTATACAATGTGTACATATAAATCCTTTTAAAAACCTTCATGTCTCTAGTGTAGAATTGGGTGCCCTTTCGATTGGTGAAAAATTTTGTTAAGTTTTGGCGATGAAACCCCGCTTCTACGTACCATGAAAGTTTTAACTTGGTTTTAGCTTCTTGATTTTTTTAAGTGAAAATAAATCGATATGCACATGGACAAAATCAAGGCAATGTGTAATGACTAGTTTGTGCACTTCTCTGATGTTTTTTTAAGTGAAAATAGGTCGATGTGTACATGGACAAGAAGTTTGTGAAAATCTTTGACTTCTTATTTTGGTTTTGTGCAGCGGCCATCTTGAAATTGTGCCTTCCTGGCGCCAGGAAAAAAATCCCCCCAAAAAAAAGGGGCACCCAATTGTAAACTTTTACCAAATTCATTTTTATCCTCATAAACTCTTACTCCACAGCTTAAAAATTAGGATAAATTCTTCAGAGTAAATTAAATATCTAGAAAATTGACTCTAAATACTACGCTCATTCATCAAAATGCTATAATGCAAATAATTTGCACCAGGTTGCAACATCTTCCTTCTCCCTTTCCACTAATCTAACAGCCTCCTCTCCTACCACAAACAATGGAAATGGCAATCTTTTGTTAATTGGGACCGGATTCAGAAATGGATGTATGTATGTATGTATGGACATATGCGTTCATGTATGAATATGTATAAGTAGATACATATTACATGTGTGATGTACCCACACATATATGTACATACATACATTGTTTTTATTTTTATTACTGTTGTTGTCATCTAAAATATTTTGTTGCAAAATCGATTTTAACTAAAAACAATGCTTTGAATCTCACTGCTATGAAATTTGCAACAAAATGAAACAGAAAAAGCTAACTTGTAAAAAAGTCTATTGATTGATTTTTCAAAATAAATACCTAATTAAGATAGTAAATAAGTATATAATAATATGTAAATATGTACATAAATTTACAATTCCAAGTTTACATTCTTTTCCTTCAGTAAAATTTCACCAAAGTCCACCAAGGTGGTTATGCTAATATGTAAATACTTAGAAACCTAACTATTAAGGGAATTAGAACCAACTGTACACTACAAATTTGTATTTTTTTCAAGAAGTGTAGAAGACAGTCTATCCTAATCCTGAAAAACCAGCCAGCTGGCTGAAAGGTAATGGCATCAACCATGAAAACAAACAAAGATATTTGTTTGGAATCAGACTGAAAATCATCTATTCTTCCAACAAACACTTTTAGATGTATTTTTGCTTTCATAGTTTAAGCAAGGAAAATGCATAATCCAAAACACCAAACTCATACATGCACATACCATAAACATGTTTCAGCATGTATGGATTAACTGGTATATGTAACTATCATTTTGCTGATCAGTGTTCTAGTTCCCTTGAGTGCTTTTTTGGGGGAAGAGGAATTAAACTGTTATGGGATTGTGGAGTTTATAAAATGCTTCTTACAAATAAAATATCGGAAAAGTGCAGAATCACCCACCGTTGGCACGTTTTTAAGAATTGCACAAACTCGATATCCATGTACACATTGACCTATTTTCAGTTAAAAAAAAAATCCCAGCACAGCACTGCACACTCCCTGACTTTGTCCATGTATACATTGATCTATTTTCACTTAAAAAGTCAAAAGAAATTGGCAAAAATCCAATTCTTCTTATTCTTGTAAAAAGAGCCAAACAAAATGTGCCAAAGATGTGGGCGATTCTGCACTTTACCATAAAATATTACTTATCAACCATTCCACGTTACATTTGGTAGCCAAACTCATACAAACCTAAACTCATGTACTCAAAAAATCCAACTTGTGTAACCAGCCTATACAGTTGCTGGAAATTCAGCCCGGTATAAACTATTACATCCAGTAGTTTTAAACCTAATCAGATGTCAGAAGGTTTCTTTGTATTCAGCAAAATACCTTCACAAAAATAGCAAATGCAGTCTAACTTGCACAGTGTTATGACAATAATCTAGAAGCATTTTTTTGAAAAAGTTTATACCTAATATCAAGTAATGAGATTTTAATGTAAAAAATTTTACCAAATGTATAAATGTGTTCTTAGCAAAAATTTAAAGCAAATAATAATTACCATAAACAAAATTTTCACTTAAATGTATTAACCTTTTAAGTATACTCTCACCACAACACAAATTAAATTTTCAGCAATTTCTTTAACAATACATATATTTTTATCTGATAAAATTCAAGATAAAAATGTCAACTTAAATACTATATGCATTAAAATGGACCACATGAAAAATTAATCCCATGCTATAGTCCACTATAAATATATTTTATACAATTGTATATTAAAATGCATTCATTTATACTATAGAAAGGATCATATTTAAAAACAAATATTCATTTAGTAAAATTTCAAAATAAAACATATTTACAATACTGAAGTAATGCAGTGTAAAATACCGGAAAGTTATATTTGCAAAGTAAAACTTTCAAGATTTAACAGCCGTAAGTGAAACCAGAAAAAAAAAAAGTTTTAAATTATTTCATCGTCACATATGATGCTGATAAGTAATGTGAGACGATACCAGATGGAAATTACAACTGTACCTTGAATCGTCGTATGCGTGAGACATATTCCTTTAAGTTAGGAATCTTGGCGTTGATAAAAGCAAACTTTTATAATAACACTCTACGTTTATCTTTTTGATGATTATGCAGCTGTGGCACGTGAGCTTGTATGTTGCGATTCGAAATTATTAGAGAATATACAACAAAATTAATACGATGCGTTCACTATGAACTACCGAAAACTTTACTGACGTATTTTCAACACTTTTTCGCAGATAATTCCTCGAAAATATTTCCGACGGAACAAACAACAGCTTCGCACTATAGCGGCCCCTAGCGACTACTATATCTACCAACTGTTTTTTTTTTATCAGTAATTCAAATAAATGAATTTAGGAAGCTTCAATCAAGAATTGCATCAAGTTTTGCTAAACGTTTCTGACAATTATTTATAAGTTTACATTTTTCAAATTATTAATTGCTGCCAAAGAACTATTAAGTTTACTGCCAGAATTTTTTAACTTACTCATAGCCAAATGTAAAATAATCGTTGTAAGAGTATAAAATAAGTCTCTTTTTTTTTCATTGCTGCAAATTATTTATTTCATATTATATATTATTATTTATACATATTTTACATAATAGAAATGTGAACAAATATTTAAGTGGCATTTTAAACATTGTTTAGCAGCCAGATTTGTGTTATGCACATTTAAAGAATGGCAATGAGAAAATCTCTTTTTCTCTTTTTGCCGAACATGGTATGACAACTCATCGTTCGTCGTATTCTTCCAACATATTAATGTGTTTAGAAATTTTACAAATTAAAATTCAACGTAATAATTCCCCCAACAAATAAGGTAAAGAATATTTTATATATTGTGATTTTTATATTATGTACAGTTTTACTGTTTTGTCATTATTTGCAACAGGTGATAACATATGATGTTGACATAACAGATTTACGTAAATAATACTGTGATCTTCCTTGTTTTATACCATATTACCCATCTGGCATTGAAGCTTATGTTAGATCTTTGACATGTCATTTTTTGTAGCAAATTTTCCATATTCTTTTCATTACTTATAAAGTATGTTATTTATATATAAACAGTTTTTTCGATTACTTCGTAATATTTGTAACTTTTAATTTAAATTGGGAATCTGACAAAAAGGATTATGTTATAAATTAATTGTCTTGATGATAACATACATGTTTATATATATATATATATATTATGTGTGTGTTTGTTTTAAATTAAAATTTTCCTTTCTGACACACATTTTCGTAACTTATTGCGTTAAAGGTGTTATTATTAAAGGGAGAACCCTTCCTTTTATATGTTTTCACTCATCATTTTAAGCAATTATAACATTCTGAATTTTTTTCAAAATACTCGAATGTTAGGTCTGCATATTAGTTTTGTCTGTTTCCTTTAATTTATAAGATTTATACGTTTCCCTTATTATTTTAAATTAAAGGTGCATAACGTATTTGGGGAGAGAAAATGTATATACATAATTCTAACTTTGGCTAATTTTCTGGTGGCTGATAGATACATCATGAAAAATGTCATCTGTGACTCTTGATTCTTGCAGTTATTTCCTAAACCTAGATACCATTCTGAATTCTTCTACAAAGATCAGATTTTTAACATTTGTCAAGATTAGAGAGATAGTGGAATAAATGACATCATACACCTTATCATTTTTTTAATTTCTCAAAATTCTTATGGAGCTAAAGATAAACTGTAGAAAGTAACAATCTGTTTAATACCATTTTGAATGCTACTGCCAGACAGTATCTACTGGAAATGAAGAACCATATTACATTATTGAAAGTGCTAATAGATTGTTTGCAGTGCTGTAATGGATATCAGGTAATCAGTACCATCTATTTTTGGCCACAAGTAGATGAAGTAAATTTATTTAATTAAGTGAGTATGTGATTATAAATTACCAAAGCTTTCTTACTTCCAGCAAAAAAAAATTTCATGAGTGACACAATGGGAAATTAACTCATGATAGATGCTACTTAGATGAAGCATTGATGTAATTATGCCTTTAAAAAAGATTTATAGTTGTCTCGGATGAAAGATAATATAGTCTGTGATAAACCAAAATGTGATTGGAGGAAGTATAGTTCGACCGTCTCAAACGCAACCCTGGCTGCCATTCTGCCAAAACACATAGACTCGTCCAAAAGGGGTGTTATCACTTGCTGTGACATGAAAGGTCACGTGAAAGGCTTCGCTTTTCCGGAAAGAGATATCCTGGAAGGAAAGAAAGTCCCTATCCTTCCACCCTATTTTGAGAATAATTCGGTCCGAATAGAGCATGCGTGTTTGCGCTCATGGTCACGGATGAGGTGGTCGAACTATACCGTGCATATTTTCTCAAAGTGATGACAGTGTTGTACTGTAAAACAATATTAACAATAAAGGGACATCTGCTGAAACAGTTACTGAACAGCTTTTCGGTGAGTGGGACAAGTGTGCACTTCTCTGATAAAAAATGAGAATATATTAAAATATAATAAATGTCAAAAAAGATAAAGTATAATACTTAATTATTACACACACATACACTACTGAAAAGCCATGAACTCATTGCCAACTTCGAAGAAAAATGTGTTTAAGTATTTTTACACCTACTTAAATGATGCAGCCATTGCCATCTAGATGTTTGCATTCACTAAAAATAAAATACTTTTTTAAGAAATGCTTGTGTAATTTTTTGTGCTGTTGTTTTCTCTATGTATGCAGTGATCTGTTTTTGCTTTAAAAAAAAAAAAAAAATCAGAGAACTGCATAAACTCAGTATTACACCTTGGCTCTCACCCTAGAACAATTGAAACTTCAGTGTACATTATAATGTAATGAAAATTCTATTATTCATTACAGCAAAAACAAATACTCAATGTGAAAAGAGATACTAATCCAAAAAAAGGGCAAATCTGTATGTTTATTCAAGCACATGTGTATTATGAACATACCTAGGCTGTTACATAAATACTTTTTTGAGATACGATGGGTTCCCACATAAATACTTATTAGCAATATGGTGCGTAGCATTGTCGCTCTCTCTCCTTCCCCCCCTTTTAGTTCTATAGTAGAGATGTGGATAATCAGAAAATACCTAAAAATTGTAGATATATCAAGTATGCAGTTTTTAGATTTGTATGAAGTGTGAATATGCTGTTGATAAATGATTGGTATTATAATGAAAAAGAAATTATCATTCTTGGAAGCTGATAAATAATAAGATGTAGAATTAGATCCAATCAAAGAAAGATAGTGGCTTCATTGTAGAACCACTTGTAAAGTATGCATTAAGGCATCTGAATCAATTAATTTTTCTTAGTAGACATGTAAAAGATCTTTTAATTTGAAATAAGTTTAGAAAATAATAAATCAGTGGATGTTTCATTTTACCTACTTAATAGGAGTGCAGTTGAAAGAACAATAGTTATTATTAATGAATTACTCTTCTTATGTAGAAACTGATCCTCTCCCCAGATCGTAAATCATTCACCAAATCTGGTACATCCTACAAATATTATGCATTCATAATCTATAGAATCTGATTGGCAGGCTTTAAAAATGAAATTGAAAAACATGAATCTTATTCACTTAATATTAGTCAGAAGTTAAGGTGACTTAGCTAGGTACTTTACATAGAAGAGATAAAATGCCATTTTAAATACAAGCTTCTTACTATTTATATCTTGAAGATCTTTATTGATAAATGATAATTAAATTCTTTGTTGTTGTTGTTAATGCTCATTTGCCTGACCTATAATCAGCCCAAGCCCATGAAATTGCTTGTAGGAAAGACTGCAAGAGTGCCTGTCATTGGCAACAGCCTTGAGCACCTTACAGTTGACAATGCGATTTAACTCAGTTCCACCGCCGATTTTGATGGAGAGCACCTCGCAGGGACAAGTCTGAGGACTCCCGTCCCTCTCTTCTTCCACCAAACCATACGAGATGACTTTCAGATTGCTGCATATTTAGAGTGCCACCATGCTGCACTGATACTGTACATTTACAAATATCCATGCCTTCTCTGGAATTCGCACCTGGGCCCTCCAGCACAACAGTCAGCGATGCTAACCACTATTCCAGTTGGGCGGCTATTAAATTCTTTGAATATCATATACCTTGAAGTAAAACTGAGTAAATTTATTTTCTTTAATTATGGCATGCAAAGATAATTTCCATTTTTAAGTTATTCATTTAAAAGTCTGTTCTGTGTAAAAAATAATATAATGTATGCTAAATGATGTGGTATCCAAACTTAATTTTCTAATTCTTATGACACTGATTAAGATTTTAAATTATTGTTGTCAATTATTATGAGCATTACATTAATATTGCATAATAATGCGAAGTTAGTGTTTTATGTTTTTAACAGGTAGCTAACTGTATGATTGACAGACCAACATTCAAATCATTCCAAATGTGTAATAGTCTTGTTTTTGTTCTTAGATTATTCTGTTTTCATTGTGAACTTTGAAATATTTTATATGGATATACTCAAGGACATTTTTATTATTTATTATTTGTTTGTATGAAAAGTAGCATATCTAGATAAGGACCGGGTATCCAGTAAGTCTTTGATTTATATGAACTGCTATTAGTTTACCGCATGTAAAGCATAGTGTTAGCAGCAATAGCAAGAATTACTCCAATAAATTATCTGACAAATTTTTAAGACTCCGTTTTAGCCAAGAATATGTGATCAAACAAATCGATTGTCATTGTGAAAACTGTTCTGCCACCTAGAAGAAATGTAAGACTTCATTGATGTGTTGAAAGATCCAGCTAACTCTTGTAACTTTCTCTGCACTACACCTTAAGTCTCCACCAATTATAAAAATGGTTGTTCATCTGAATTTAGAGTAATTAAATTATTTTAACAAGGTGAAAATTAAGCTTCAGTAAATTGGCTAACACTGCTAATGCTCTTCATAATATGTTAAAAATATCTTGATGTGTATAAGTTTGATGGAAATGTTTCTTATTATGCAGATAATACAGATATGAACTTTAGAAACATGTTTGATAATGGAGCTATTTGAAGAAGAGTAGGCAATGTAAATTTAGGAACTGTGATCGTAAAACTACATGGGTGCTTTATAATGTTGGCAAAAAGAACCGAAGAGTTGAAATTGTAGGTTGAAATTGCTGGATGTTTCTCTTATATGTCATCTAGTTAGCTTTTTACTAACATCATCTGTGGACAGGTTGATAAAAATGATCGGTTTTTCATATTTCCAAGATAATTCATCTACCTTGTTCTGATAGTTGAAAATTAGTCACTTTATTTTGAATTGTTCTTTTGTTGCATATATTTTCAACTATATTTACACTAAGTGTATGGAAATTAAGGACGTGTTTTTTGTGCAAAATTTATGAAGTAAGTAAAATGACATCGCTATTGTTTCATTGTCTTGTCACACCTTTGGTGTGTCATTTCCTAGAGACAGCTAGGTATGACAGCATTCGTGATAATGTTTCTTGTAAAAAAGTTGATTTCTTTGCATGTATGAATATCATACTGAGTTGATTTTTTTTTTTAACTGTGATTATTTTTTATTGATTTTTTAAATTGTGTATATATTCAGATTTTGGAATGGCAAGCCCCCGTACAAAGCGAGTTCTTCAAGAACTTAGAACCAAAGATGAAAACAATGTAAGCATAAACTTTAAATATTCTGTTTTGTAGACTTTTATTTAGCAAGTTGATCTATTTTTTTTTAATATGTTCAGAGCTTTATGTATGGGAACTAGGCTGAATATGCATTCCATTTTGAATAGACCATTAAAAATATGTTTCAGAGTACCTCTTGGCGAAAATTGGCAAATTTTTGGCGCCATTCCTGTTTATATGCAACGCCCTCACCAGTAAAATGGCATCCAAAACATAATTAAAAATAAAAATATATAATCTCAATAAATTGTATTTTAAATCAAACTAGGAAATAACATAAGAATGGAAATACATGTTATGTAATCTATGCAATGAAAAAAGGAAATATCAACTTACTTTATTTAAAAATTTATGTTTCTTGGGTATGTGAGACACACAGAATTCCTTAACAACATCCTAAAACTATTAAAAATTATCTAAACTAGAATCTGCTGTCGCCACATAAATTCACAAAAGAATGAAAAATATTCTCCATACTGCCAGACTGTTGATGGCATTTCTTTCAAAAATCCCTTTTTATTACATCCCACATACCTTCAGTAGTGTTGATATAAGCTCCAGTTCCTAAAATCTCACTGTATAATTTACGGAGAGGTAAACGAAGCTATTTAAATCTTCAATTAATGTTTTCTTTCCCATTCGTTCTAAACTGTACAGAAACTTCAGGTTAATTGTACTACCGGCAGGCTTTTTGTGGTGTAAAGTACAAAATAAGCAACGTATTTCCTAACCAACATCCAACACATACACTAAGCCCTTACAAATATTTTCCCGTCAACCAGATTCACCCCAATCACGTCATAATAGGGTTTCCATAACATTCAACGACTCAGGTTACCATAAATGAAACAACAATTTGGCAATAATCCAAGGGGTACCCTAAAATATAGACTAACCAACAGATCAAGTCATTAATTAGTGCTATCTCATCATCTTAGTATAAAGCCTCATTTCTGTAAATATATTTTCAAATATTCTCAGAATTATTTAATTCCTCATAATATTCTTCTGTATATATTTCAAATAGTCGGTTATAACCCATAAGTGAATGCATGTCAGTGATATGCAATAAAGTTATTAAATATACAAGAGATATTCCAAGAAGATATATTTCTCTACTCGTATGATGATGCCCATCAGAGAAGTACTGTTAAAAATTTACAAAAGATGCAAAAATATGTGTTAATATTAATAGCATTTTCACATCTTTAGGTATTCTATGTGTTGTGAAGTTTTAATTTTTATACTTTTACTGTTTATACTATATGTATCTTTATACAAACTGTACATTTTTATCTTTTTGTGTAACATTTAATGGCTATGAATTAAAAATATCAAAGAGGCAAAAGTGTATATTAAGCCGTGATATTAAAAAGAAAAGATTCGAATTAGATATATTTTGTATAGATAAATTAAAAGTCATGTATCACCATTGTAATATCCATTTTTCTGTTGCTCCTGAAGCCATCACTTATGGGTATTAGGCAAGACAGTTTATTATAAAAATTTAAATCAATAATACTTAAAATAAATTCATTTAAAAATATGTACAATGTGAACACAAAGTTATGTTATTACTCACTTCTTCACCATAATGAGTTAAATGAAGAATAATTTAAGTATCATATTTTTAATAAAAAAAGTTTCTTTTATGTGTTCTACTCTTTATGAAATTCAGTACTCTTCTGTTATCAGGATTGGATTCAGAAATATATGCTGCATAATGTGCATAAATGTATGGATGTATGTGTTCATGCATGCATGTATGTATACACTCACTCATATTTGCAGAAATGTATGTATGTGCATACATACATACATTTCTGAATCCAGTCCTGATAACAGAAGTGCACCTGAAATTCTTCTGGCCTCATTTTTGCCTGTGAAATAATGGTCAACCTGTTTAAAGCATCCTGAACTATTTGTATAACTTTTCTCTTCAGAATGCTATTTTCATTTACTGCTGCCCATCTGTTTCTTTCTAAAAATAAAAAAAGAAAAAAGTGTTTGTGCATGTATTAGTAGTATTCATGTATTTCCCTTTTTTCCCCAGAATTGCTTTGAATGTGGTTCTCATAATCCCCAGTGGGTTAGTGTAACATATGGGATCTGGATATGTCTAGATTGTTCTGGTAAACACCGAGGATTAGGTGTGCATTTAAGGTAAGAACTAAATTAATGCTGCAGTTCCATTTTTTTCTGCCTGCCTGTGCTATTATTTTAATAAAATATATAATTATATAGCATTTTCAGTTATCTTTAATGACTTTTCTTTTTACTTCATTAACCGTTTGTGTGGCCAGATGCCTAAATTACTTATCTTAAAAAAGAAAATTTTAATTCAGTCAGTGATAACACATTACTTTTAAAGAGTTGAATTTATTGATTAAAACAGAAAGGTTTTACATTTTACTGTATGCAATACTGTGGCATGCTGGAGATGAAAATGATTTGTTTTGTGTACTGTTGACATTGCTCACATTTAAATCACTGAATTTGTTAATCAAAATTCACTGAATTTGTAGAAAATATGGAATAAAAATTTTAAATTTTCACTTCAGGATGTACATGTTCTGGTAGAGGACTATATTATATATTGAAAATATGGTGACTCTGAGTGCCTCGTTTACCTACAATGTGAGAAACATACATACAGATCCTAATTATGTAATAATAGAGATTTAAAATAATCTCTACATATAATAAAACAAAGAATCTGTCTGTGTGTGTGTGTGCGCGTGCGTGCGTGTGTGTGTCTTTCGTTCGTGTTGCGAGTAAGCTAATAGACCCAGGGCGACGAAATTCGGTACGTAGGTGTACCTACACAAGAGCCAGTGCACCATAAAGCAATTTTTTCGAATTAGAATATATTTTATTTTATGTTTTGTGACCAAATTGCGTCATTTTGAGACATAATGGGCTACAGGAAAGCGAGATTTCCCTCTATACATTTCATTTTTACATCGTCGTGAAGCGTAAACACTTAGCTATTTTACAAACTTAAAATAAATTTCATATTTCAATAAATCAATTAAATACGAATTTATTTAGGAAGGTGTGCTTAACACCTTTTCAGCGGAATTTTTTTAAAAAAAAACTTATTTTAAAAAATGTGCTGTTTATTTTCCTTTGATTTTTGGACACGTTGAACTTTAATCCTTTCGACTCCTTTTAAAAAAGGAATTTTGGAAAAATAATAATATTTTGTATATTTTTAAAAATTTTTAAATGAAGCTTCCGAATACACTTCTCACATTTCAGATATTTTAAAATGTAGTTTTGGCAACAATTTTCCTTTCTTATTGTTGTTGATAGATTTTTGATGAAATTGCATCATTTTGAATAGTTTCATTCTTTTAAAAATTTCGG
>KK114270.1:243778-256487 GCA_000611955.2 Stegodyphus mimosarum
ACAAGATGAAATAGTATCAAATTGATGATTTTCTCTCATTATATGAACAACAATGGCACACAGCCATTGTAGCTGATATCAGCACTATTGCCACCCGGAAAAATGAGGGCGATAATTCTGTGCAGTTTTTAAATTTAATGTTTCTCTTGGATACTGGACGTTTGTCTAGAGAAGGCAGGAGGAAGTTGGTTAATTTATTTATCAGGATAATTAATATTTGTATTAAGGGATATTGCTTATTTCATTGTATGCTTTTTATATGTAATGCATCTTTAACTGAATTTTTTTTTCCGCTGTTGTTTGTTTCTTTTTCGATGAAATTGTTCTGCAGAGTAAAATTCTGTGCAGTTTTCAAATTTAATGTTTGGTGTTCTCTTTAGGCATTTTTCCGGTACACTTAAAAGCCAGACGAAGGCTGGCCACGCAGCGGCTAGTTTATTTATATTTGTTTTGTCTGGTTAAAAGGAATGCTGCATGTAAAAAAAATTCAAATACTTTTTAAAAAATTTTTATCTTTGAAAGAATAAACTTTTCTTTGAAATTTAAAATGCATAAAATTTTGATTTGTTGATATTTGAATAAGATAACTAGGTAAAAATATATTTATGGCTGCCCCTTGGCAAAAATTGGCAGTACATGGACACCGAGTTTGTGCAATTCTTTGACTTGTTATTTTGGCTTTGCGTAGTTGCAGTTTTCTCTACTCGTATGTCGACAAAATAAGAAGTCAAAGAATTGCACAAACTCAGCATCAATATACACATTGACTGGTTTTTACTTAAAAAAACATCAGAAAATTGCTCAAACTTGGCATTTCGCATTCCCTTTGTCCATGTACACATCAATCTATTTTCACTTAAAAAAGTCTAAGGAGCAGCCAGTTCTACACTAGAGCCTAGCAAAAAATATATAATCTCAAAAAACTACATTTTAAATCAAACAATGAAATAACATAAAAAAGAAAATTCATCTTAGCACTATACAAAAGAAGTATCCACTTACCTTATTTAGAAATTTCTCTATTTTCAGTCAAACAAAATTCCTTAACAGCATCCCAAAAATTTCTAAAATTATCTGAACTAGAATCTGTATACTGGCATCACCACATAAATTCACAAAAATAAGAGTAAAAAATATCTGTCAAAAACTCTGTAGTGCCAGTATCCTCCGACATTCGACTGTACGCATTTCCTTACTACAAACAGGACACTTATAATGGCTACTAAGTAAACCTTCATTTACACACCAGTCAATTAATGTTTTTTCCCTTTTGTTCCAAATCATTAAGAAACTTCAAATTAATCTTACCACAGTAAGCCATTTTACCGTGTAAACAATAAAATAAGCAGCGTACTTCCTAACCAACACAGAAACATCCAGCACTTACAAATCTTTTCCCACCAATCAAATTCACTGCAGTCACGCAACCAATTATGTCATAATAGGAGTTTCCATAACATTCAACTACTCAGGTTACCATAAATGAAACAACAACTAAGTGATAATCCAAGGAGCACCCTTCAATATACTCTAACCAATACCTGGAACCTAGAATGAAACTACAAAATAAACTAAAATCACAGTAGTCTTACATTATTATGTAATTTCCTGGGTACTTTTTCATTAACGCTATGCTTTGCATTTTGGATGCACTTCAGCTATTTGAACATAATGTTTGCTGCAGATGTTATAAATAGAACTGGAAAATCTGATGACCAATAATGAAACTTTTAATCTGTGCATGGTTCAGGAAAATGTGATTTGTTGTCAATTGTTGCATCTATATGTTAAATAAATCATATAAATATTAAGTAAATTTCCTGTGTATATGAGAGAGTGAACAGAATGGCAGAATGTATTAATGCAAATATTTTTCCCTCATAAAAGTTGCTATAAAAAGAAAAAAAAAGACAAATTTGCTTTCAAAGACATGCTTTTAAAGTTAATTTTTTGTAAATAACTTTTTGTGTAAATCCTTCTTCCATTTGTAATTAGATTACTTGTAATTAATATTGATCCATATGGAAGAGAAACATGCCAAAGTAAAATATAAAATTGCCATTAAAAAAAACTTGAAGCATTTAAAAAAAAACTTCTAGGCTGTAATAATTATTTTAAGTTCTAGGGCAATAATAATAAACATGAAAAACTGATAAAGTTCTAGGATGCAAAGTAGGTCACAATACTGTCTGTCTACGAGAACAGCTCCCGCCACAGTGTCTGGCGAGTGGCGGTCGCTATAGCAACAGGGCTAGTATATTTCAAATAGGGGCAAACTAAGGCTTGCCAATTCATCTTTAAATGTACCAGAATGGAAACAAAAGTAAATTTTCAAGACACCCCTACGGGAAATGGGTCAAGGCTCGTTTTTATGGCAACAGACAGCTGCAGAATAACTGATGAGAGCTTTTCTTATAGACAGACTGTAGAATTCTTTCAAATTTTTTTGTGGGGGGAGGAGAAGAGGGTTAAAATGATATAAGACTGTTTTTAAGAGCAGAATGCTTTTGCTTTTATCTCAGTTTAGAGCATTGTTTCAATGAATTAGATTCTGTCAACGTAACTGAGTGCATCAAATCAAAAACTAATTAACTATATATTATAACATTTATTTTATTAACATGTATGAACAGTGGGCTTATGAAGAATGGGAGGCCAACTTAGGTAACAATCACAGTGTTGAAGTACTTTCAGAAAAATTAACAGTTGAACAATTATCAAAATGGTGAAATCATATGTGAGCATATTATGAAAGTTGATCCCAGTATTGAATATAGCCTTACAATTCACTGAATGATAAACAATATAATGTGTTGTTGTGAAGAAATGTGTCGAGAAAAAGGGCTACAAAAGAAAAATTTGCAGTTATCAATATTGCAATTTTTAAAGGATAAAAATTAATTATAAAAGCATTGCACTTTTTTAAATTATTTCTAATAAACATATTTGAATATTTTAAACACATTTTATTTATTAAAAATTGATCAGTTTTAAACAGTCTGGGATATTTCCAGAACTAATTACCCAGACTATGCCAGGTATTGACGTGTTCTTGTAATGGAGTAAATTGATCATTCTGTGTAATTGTATTATGCATTATCAGGATTTACTCAAACAAATTTATTCTCATAGATGCATTTTATGTTAAAAATTATTCTATGCTAATTTGTTTGTGTGCAATTTTAGTTTTGTTAGATCTGTCTCAATGGACAAATGGAAAGATATTGAATTAGAAAAAATGAAGGTTGGTGGAAATAGAAAAGCAAAGCAATTTTTGGAAAGTCAACCTGATTATAACCATAAAATGCCTTTGAAGGACAAATATAATACCCGTGCAGCTGCTCTGTATAGAGATAAGGTAATTTAAAATGCCTTTGCTGCTGATATTATAAGTAGCTTTTAATTGTTAGTTTTGAATTAATTCAAGATTTGTAGTCAAAATGAGCACCTTAGTGAAAAATGCATTTTTCTTTGCATAATTAAATTTCTTATGTAATTAAAAAGTCTATTTTTTTAGATTTATAAACTTGAGATCATTTTCTTTGTCCTGCCTTTCTCAGTAATAGTTGTTTTTTTTAAAAGCTGTGTAAAGATCAAAAGAACGAATACTTAATTTATGTAAGTGAAAAAAATGGTGATTAGAGAAATATGGAGGTAAACATTTAACATTGTCAAGTAGCTTTTCCAGAATGATTCAATCGCTATCATGAAGAAGGATAAGATTTTTTGTTATCTACTGCTGGTTGTTTATCTGTCAACCTTAAATAACTTCTAATTTATTAATATGTAACTATTCTGTGATAAATCTGATCATAATATAACTAGAATCATCTTGAAATCCTCAGTAATCTGTAATGGATTAGACCTGCAACAGGTAGCAAAACTACAGTAAATATTTTATTTGTAAGCTATTTGCCATGCATTTCTAGTTAGGCCTTTAATAACTCCTTTGCTATTCATTACATTTGAGGAATAGTGCTAATGCTAAACATCTGTATACTTGTTTGGAGAAATTTCAAGTTCAGTATGTTCTGAATATAAACAGAATCCATATTTCTTTAAAAATTCAAGTCCAAGAATGCACGGATCTGTTTTAACAGTTGCATAATCTGCGTTCTCATATGCATAAGCAGTAAATTTAATGTAAATATTCCTATAATTTTCAAATATTCACCAGGCATTACTGTATCGGGAATAAATTTTTTGTCTATTTTAAGCCTGCTCATTTTGACGAAAGTTAATCAAAACTTGTTTGGTAAAACAAGATATAAAAAGTTCTGAAAGTGAACTTGCATAAGGATTCAAAAACTTCAATAAATGGTTTGTATTTAGCAAAAACATGAAAATAACAGGATATTTGGTAGTTCATCGGATATCCTTCACTAAAATTACTCTTTTCGTGCACTTTTTCATTCATTCAACTAATTGTTTCATGTAAGAATGTTTTATTTGTTTCATTCCTATGTAAGAATTAACTTTAATACAGCTTTCAAAGAAACATCGTGTTTTCTTATTCTTTCCTCTAACTTACTTTAGACATGTTCCATAGGATTTAAGGCCAGCTATTATGGAGGAGTTTTGATAATTTCAGGACAGTTTTATAATACCCACAAGCAAACATTTAATGCTGTATGTTTAAGATCATTATCCTGATAGAACCTAAAAACATTTTGCATTCCAAGTTTTATGCAGATACTTTCATTTATTCATTAAGAATATTTACTTATATTTTACTAAATTTAGTAATTTTATTAAACTTTTACTAAAATTACTTTATTAATTTTTTTAAAGTTTTAAAATTACATTAACTGTATATTTAACTTTAATGTTTGTGAAGTTCAATATGCGTACTGAACTTCACAAACTATGCGTATTGAACTTAAAAGAAGTTTTTATAGATATCAGTTCCACTCCCTTTAAAGTCTGGAGAAATTTTGTTTTTTAATTTGGAAAAGTATGTATTTACAGTTTGCTGTCATTTTAAATATTTATTTATTTCTTGTATTGTTTTAACTTTAGATCAGTACGGAAGCTCAAGGAAAACCGTGGTCTATTGAAACTTCGTCTGCAAAGAACTATTCTGCTAACAGTATGACCAAAAGTTCTTCAAGCAGCAGTTTAAAATCCTATAATTATTCTAATGATTATTCTTCATCTCGATATCAAGGTGAAGAGTGGGATAATTTTAGCTCTGGATATCAGAGGTTAGTTTTTTATTTTTGATATGGTGTTTATATATTTCATTTTAAAATGTCCATCAATGTGTAATTTAGTCTTTTATTTGGCACAATTGGTTTATTTCCTGCATCTTTTATACGTACTTAACTTTTAAACAGTCTTGATATGTTTAAAAGTTGTCTCTTAAACGTATCAAGACTGTTTAAAAAGTTTGTACATACTGTCATAGAAATATATGTGTTCATATAAATGAAGTGCCAATATGGAAATTCCTCCACCATAAAAATAATTGCAGCTACATAACATCATAAGCTTTAGTAATCACCACGGTCCATTGTTGATTGGTACATATGAGCTGTGTTGAAACTAAATAACATTTGCATAATCCGAGTTCAGAAAACAAAACATTTATTCTACATATTGTATGAGAAAGAACATTCTGAAGCAACATGTTTCATCTGCACAATCAACAGATGTTCTCACTTCAAAGCATTATGCCATCTCACTTGGCACGTATCCAAAAGAACAAATCGAAGAATTACAGAAGCATTGTTGCCAAACAGGAAAAGATATATAGTTACAAACTTCACACAATAATAAATCAAAAATACATAATAATCAAATTCTTATTTCAAAATAAACAATATTGTCTTGATTATGCAAAATCCTCCTCCCCCCCCCCTTTTTGAGCCAGTGGCAAACGACTCAAAAACATAGGTTATCCTATTAAAAAGGGTCTAGTACATTAGGTTTCTTAACAAACCGGCCTGACGGCGTAAATTTCTGTTTTATATGTTCTATGTCGGTCTGATTGTTTTTCTTATTGTTGTTAACGTTAGGCTCTTCAACTAAATTACTTTCATCTATTTGTATCTCTAGTGGATAAATATGCTGAACGGGCCTTATGAAAGTTTTTAGTTTAATTGTTCGAACTTTGCCATCCCAACCAAGAATTTTCTCTATAATTTTACCCAAAGGCCAATACAAGCGTTTTTTGAAATCATTCCCTATTAAGACTATTTCCCCAATTTTAGGCAACCAAGTTGCTTTATTTTGTGATTGTTTCAATATCCAGAATCTATCTCTTAAAATAGATTGAAGAATTTGAGTTCCAGCATGACAATGTTTCTTATGAATTGATTCAATTAACAATGTTGTAAAGATACATTTACTTGATAACAAAACTGGTGTTAAAAATTCAGAATTGTCTTTGCATTCCAATATTCTAGTTTTATAATTTTTTCATTATCAATTTTTTCATCATCAAGTGGGTTAAGTGCTCCAGTGTCAGGGAAATTTGAGCTTTGAACCAACCGAATCAAAGCTTTTTCAGAATTTATTATTTCCATAACAGTTAGTTCAGATTCTTTACACAAATTTGAATTCTTCCTACACTTAGAAATAAAATGTAACACCCAACCGGTTACACGAATCATTTTCTCATAATCAGAAACTCTTTCTGCATACCAAGGAGTTGCATCATCTGAAAAGTTAACATTACTGAGTTTTACCTTTCTTTTTTCCAACTCAGCTTCATTCGGCTGACAGCCAATATTGGTAGGCCAAAATTCAGGGCTTTCTCTGAGCCAGAGAGGTCCCTTATACCACTCTTGAGTTAAGCACTTGTTTAGCAAAGCAACCCCGAGATAACACATCTGCAGGGTTCATGTTACCAGACACATGCCTCCATGATTCCGGTTTTGTCAACGTAGTAATTTCTTTAACATGATTGGTTACAAATTTCGACTAATTACCAGGATTTCTGATCCACCATAATGCGACTGTGGAATCACACCATAAAGTTACATTTATATCAAAAACATTTAGAGGTTTGCAAACAGAATATAATAATCGGGATCCAATGCAACAGGACATTAATTCTAATCTAGGAATCATCAAATTCTTAATAGGAGCCACACTGGATTTTGTTCTTAAAAGAGTGGTTTTTACAGTACACGAATCAACACTTCTTGCAAAAATACATCCTGCATAAGCATATTTGCATTGACAAGCAATACAACTGTTGCAGAGGTTCCAATGAATCAGGGTATTGCCACATTTTTCAACAAAAGTATATCAGATAACCACACAAAAAATTTACTTACAAAATCATAAGGCGGTACCTCGTCCTAAGAAAATTTCGATTTCCATGTTTCTTATAACAAAAGTTTTTGAAGCAAAGCAATTGGTGTAAGTATTCCATTTGGATCAAAAATTGAGTGTACAATAGACAGAATTAGTCTCTTAGTTACCTTATTATCACAAGTTATCATATTTCCATTTATATTACATCTTAATGTATCACTGTCTAAATTTCACAATATTCCTAGAAAAGGTGTATCCCCAGAATGCTTTGTAGTATATTTGGAAGCAACATTGTTCTCCCATCCCCATAAATTAAATCTATCTCTTGACATAAGAATTTTGACCTTTTGAATTAAATCCTCTTGTTCCTCAATATTGTAAACACCCATAATACAATTATATACATAGAATGAATTTTTCAACTTGTCCGCCACATCTACAAAATCAGATGAACTATTATCCAAGAGATGTTTGATAGAAGCACCCAGTAGGTATGGGCTGCATGAGACCCCAAAAACTACTCTGCAGGGCCTATATACTATTTCTTCCTCATTACTTGGATAGAAAAATTGCAAGTAATCTCTATCCTTCAGAGAAATTCCTAACTGCAAGAATGCTTTCTCTATGTCTGCATTCAGACCACAGACCAATAGGAAAAAATCTCAATCCTATCTAAAATATCAGGGACTAATTCTGTTAAATTAGGTCCTTTCAATAAACACTGATTCAAAGATGGTTTTCCCTTTTCACAAGAAGAAGCATCAAAAACAGGTCTTACCTTAGTGGTTTCACTGTTCATTTTGATAACTGGTCTGTGTGGTAAAAAATGGCATTTATTGTTTAGTTCCTTTTCCAGAACACTTTCTATAATATTTAAATTTTCCCACTCTCTAAATACTCCTTGATATTCTGTCAAAGAATTATTTTCTTTTGCCCTCTTAATCATTTTTTGATGACTTATCAAAGCAATGCTTTTATTATCTGATAAATTTGTAGATTCACCTTTCCAGGGTAACTCTAATTCATATCTACCATCGAAACGAATAGATAATTTATTCTCAAAATCAATCTCGTAGTCGCAGTGAGCATTTTTCCTTTTAATATTTTACGTCAGATCGGAAATACCCAAAACTTCAAGCTCCCATAAAGATTTTAAAGAAGCATTATTTACATGTAGGGAAAGACAGGCATTATCCCTAACAGCATCATTTTCTTTACCCATAACCGTCCAACCCAGTTTTGTTTTGACTGCAGTCAAACCAGAAGGTAATCCCAGGTATTCGTCAGTTAACAGTTTACCAATGACATCTGCGCCTATCAATAAAGCAATTTCACCTTCCTCGCAAAATGTGTCACTGACCTCAGTTTTCCTGCTCCTCAGTTCCTCTATCATCTGAGCATCCTTAATTGTTGGGACAAATCCACATATCTTTTTCTCTGAAAAAGCTTCAAAACAACACCTAAAAGTGTTATCTAAACTGCTTATGTCAATAGCAAAAATAGAATGGGTTATGGGTGCAGTTTTCCCTCCCCTCAAACAAACCATGAATTACTTTTTCCTGTCGAATAAGATCAGCTTTTATTCGCTTCATAATTTTCTCCCCAACGTAGGATCGTTGTGATCCCGAATCCAAGAGAATCCTAATTTTTCTCTCTCGATCTTTAATTAGAACACATGAAGTTTGCAAATAAACTTTCTTGCTTTTACAATTATTAGAAAGTGAAATGTCCAACTTAGAGTCATTTTGTTTTGTGGAACTAACATTCTGAAGACACATACATTTTATATGATCACAACTGCAAATGGGAAATTTTATATTGGCTTTACATTGGTTTTTAAATGACCAATACTTAAACAGGAAAAACAAACACCAGTCTTTTGCACACTTTGCCTCTTTTCATTTAAGCTCATAGTTTCAGCTTTAAAACACTTAGCACTCATATGAGGCTTATCACAGAATATACAAACATTTTGCCTACCTTTACTGGTTTCATTTGTACTCACCAGCGCTGCAGCTGTTGCTAAATCTGAATTACCAGAGATAACATTTTTATTAACATGTTTAATAGAATGAGTAAATCCTGATCGAGCTAATCAAATCATTTCTTCTGATTCTACTTCATGCCATAAAAAACACATTAGTTTTTCAAGCATTCTTTCAGAACTTTTTTCCTGTCCTTGTTCGGAAGTTCGACTCCCTGCCAGGCACGTAGAATATTCTCAGGAAGGCACTAATCTGCTAAAGGTCCCAAGAAATCAGCAAACTTTTCCTTGGTGCATCCTAAGCTTTCCAGCGCAATTTACTTTCTATACTATCATAAAGTACTCCTAAGTCTGACGCCGTTCTGCCTGTTGTAGCATTCTTCGTAACAAGCCCAAGTAAATCTCGTACACAAATCTTCACTAGAAGGTCTTCTCTACCAAATCTTTCCTTCAGCTGCTCGATAGCTTTGGAATAATTCGTGGCAGTAACAGGGAAACTGTTCAAAAGTTGGTCTGCCTTGGAGCCAGGTACTGCACTCTACACTAAGTACAAAAATTTATCTTTCGGAACAATATCCACATCGTCATGAATTTTAGAGAATTGGCTCCAAAAGCCTAAAAATTCTCTTTCATCTACAGAGAACATTTTCAGTTCAAGTTTAGGAAGTTTGAACTTCCTGTTTTGTTTTTCTTTATCATCCAAAATCGAAACTGAAGCAATATTTGCAGTACCATTCGTCAAATTTAACTGTCCAATTTTATTTTGAAGTTTTACCTTTAAAGCTATAAAGGAATCTCTGTATCCTTCAGCCGTATTAAATTCATTCTCAAAATCAGCTTCCATGGTTTGCTGTAAGACACTGCTTTGAGTACTGTCCAAGCATTCAAATTTGCCAATCAGTTGCTCCAACAACACTTGCAATCTATCAGGATCAGTACAAGTAGGCAATTCTTCTTCTACAATCTCCGTAGTTAATTTAAATAAAGTACATTCACTTTTACATTTTGATTTTAACAATTCCATTTTAAAAAAACATCTAAATCAAAACTACTCGAAACCACACAAACGTCCTGTCAAATGGACGCCAGTATTTTATGTTGAAACTAAATAACATTTGCATAATCTGAGTTCAGAAAACAAAATATTTATTCTGCATATTTTATGAGAAAGAACATTCTGAAACATGTTTCATCTGCACAATCAACTGATGCTCTCACTTCAAAGCATTACACCATTTCACATGGCACATATCCAGCGTTGTTGCCACGCAGGAAAAGAAATATAGTTACAAACTTCACACAATAATAAAACAAAAACACACTTTTGAAAAATACATAATAAAAATAGTAATAAAAAAATTCTTATTTTAAAATAAACAAGATTGTCTTGATTATGCAACAAGCTGTGTGCATGATTTATCATAATTTGACCACAGGTAAGGCATAAGATCTGGAAAGATAGGACCTTCTCTCTTTGAAGAAATGGTTGCTCTTGAGTTTTTATGTCAATAATAGCAAGAATATATGTGGAATATGTCAATTAAAAGTAAAATCATTAGTGCCTTGCATAAATTAGTACCTCTAATTGGAGTAAGAAGAAGATTTTCTGTACCTGAAAAGGATGGTATTCGTTTAGAAGGAAAAAACATCAAATCACATCCCATTTCAATTCTAAGGCTGCGCAAACTCTCAGTCAGTGCCCTACTCAATGTATACTACATTCTGTTAGATTTACTAGTCATCAGTAAATGTATGTACCAGTGTTGTCGTCTTAGCACCAGGTAACATGGCTTACATGAAAAATCCTTGTCATCAGTTCACTGATGACAGTTGGTTTTTGTTTGATCAAAACAATCAGATTTTCAGTTATTTTAAGTACAGATCTCTGTGTATATGGGGGAAGTTACATAAGGTTAGTGATCCATCATATAAGTAAGATATTTGCAAGCTATAGGTGGTTCTACAGTGTATAGTGAGGGGAATATGCTAATCTTTGGCTAAAGTGGCATGCGAAAGATTTCATTCCAAACCTTGATGCACCCCTTGAAAGTTATGTTTCACAGTTATAATGATTTATACCAGTAAGATAATATCAACCTTATCATACATGGATAACACAGATCTTATTTTAATGAGAAACCATAATCCATTAAAACAAAACTCTGCTAATGAAATGTAGGGCATAAAATGCCATCCCAAATGTTAAAATGTTGGTGAAGGGAGGCAGTTTACTGTTGGATTCAGGGTTAAATTCGAGATAATTTATAGATGTTTGTGGCTGAATAGGATCTTTTGAAAATGGAACTTTTTAAAAACTGTATATTTAAAAGTTGTCTTAAAGTTAGTGATAGGTGAAAGGGATATTAAATTCTTCATCTCCTAAGGAAATGAGTAACATCATTCATCAGAGGTAATCTGTTTTTTTTAGCAAATAACTCTCACTATGGCACCTTAAAATTTTGTTAATTTTATGTTTAAGTATTCTTTGCATGAAAAGATACAGCTGTATACAAGTAGCATAAATATGGCATTTATATGTATCTCAGAGTAATTACAGAATAAAATAATGAATGCATTTAAAATACATTTTATACTATAGTTTGTTATATTTTTAATTCGTCCAGTACATGTTTTAAGTTCCTGTTATTTTTTCCCTTGGTCGGACACAAATGTCACTAACAACAGATTATTATTATTATTATTTAAATTTTATTTTGGAGAATGATGCTTCCCATCACCTGAAATACTCTACATCAGCATGAAAAATGCAAATAGTAATAAAAACGTTCATTCATTTCATGTAAATGCAAAAAAGAAATAAATATTTTTATGAAAAGTAGTACCATAAACTGAAACATTTAATTTAAACATCAAAGTAGCATTTGTAATGCACATATGCAGAACTATAAAAAGCTGTTGTTTTTCTTACTTGAGTTGGTGAACTGAAAACTTTTAATATTATTTAGAATTCTTTTAAATAATCTGTTTCTTTTCATCAGTTCAACCAGGTAAATTCCATGCAACGACATGTTGTTCTTCAATGCTTCTTGCTGCACCATTTTGCATGGAGCATGACAGGAAATAATTGCAGCGTTAAGGATGACGATTGAAACAATATTTAGAAATTTATTGCTTGAAAGCAAAAGTACAAAGTTTTATTTGAATGTTATATATATCACTGGAAATATTTTGAACTAGATTTAAGATATGTAGTGTTAAATCTTAAAGAAGGTATATAAGAATATTTTATATTTGTTATATAGAATAGTTTTCATTATATATTTTAAAATCTTGAATTATAGTCTGGTTTTTAAACAGTCTTCCAGATAAAAATGTGTCTTACCAAAGAGATGATTTCTTCAACAGGAAGCAGGAAGAGAATATGCAAAGACCAGAGTAAGTGTGTATTTATTATATAGGTGATATTCTGTGTTTACTTTTTTTTTTTTTTTTTTTTTTTTT
>KK114270.1:256497-321747 GCA_000611955.2 Stegodyphus mimosarum
TTTTTTTTTTTTTTTTTTTTTTTTGCCATGAAAACTATCTCAAGTTATTTTCATTATTGTTTCAATGATGTGGCTTTTAGCTTAAAATCCATATCATTTCATAATGCATGAAGTTTAATTTTGCCCATTTATTTCTAATCATAACATAAAACTAAATTATGCCTTTAAATAAATAATCAAAATTATTATTGCCATTGTCTAACTGTAAAAATTGTTTTTTATTTAAGCCGCAAATTAAGGGTTGCCATGCTACCAGGAAAAGTCATAGAATTCGAAAATTGATCAAAAAAACTCAGGGAATTAAAAAAAAATTAGCCAAATTGTGCAAAAGTTAAGGAATGTCATATGCAGATCACTTTCTTGGTGAATTATGTATCACGTGAATGTCATTTCGGTAGCTAGTGTAGAGCCATTTTTCACATTGCCAATCAGAATGCCTTTCAGAAAGGCAAAGCAAGTTTTCAGTAATCTATAGAGAGTGTGACTCACATGCTCTTGTGAAAAACAAGTAGGCTTTCTTTCTGTGATATGATACATGTAAACAAAAGAAAATTCTGCCTATTGGTTTGGAGAGCTGGAACTTTTGGATAATTCATTTTTCTGCTGTTATTTCCAGGTAAAAAAAAATGTAATAAATGAAACTCTGTAATCTTTTACACATTATTAAATAACAATTTTTAAACATATGTTTATGTAACATTCTTTTGTATTTGTTTGTTAAAATGATAAGAATTCTTGCAATGCATTTTAAAGTCAAATGAAGTATTGATGCTTTTTTAATCATATTATTATGCATCATTAAAAAAACCAACTGTTAAGTTTTTGAACATCATTGGTGGCATGGATATTTCCTGATAATTGGACTTCAATATTATGCAAGAAAATCTGTTACTTTTATAAATAAGTTTTTAAAAAATTGACTTTGTTTGGTAAATGCCAAACAAATTTAAATTATTTGTTCTGAACTTGATATACTGTTATAAATGAATTTTATTTTCTAGCCAAATTCAGAAATAAACATTAAATGTAACAGTATTTGCACCCCCCTTTTTTTTCACACTTTGTGTAGTAAGAAAAAGTAATCAATTCTTGAAATTTCGGATTTTGCTCTGACTCTTCCCATTCTCATACAAAACATTTTTTTTTTCCTGTTTAATAAATGTGGTATTTTTTATTTTGGAGTATAAATTTAAAAAGTAATAGTAATAATCAGTCATCTGGGTTAACCATTTAATGTTCTGTAAAATAATGTTAATTATTACATTTTAATTTTTAATCATTTTCACCTTAATGTAATTGATTTTATTTTAATGTTATTCATATAATTTAATGTGGCTGCTTCCTTCTAAATTTATTTATTATTACTTAATATTTTCAAATTTCGGGTAATTTTCTCAGGTATACCTGTGAAACTAATTCTATCGGTATAATGACATATCATCATGAAATTTAGTATTCATATTTTTTAGTTATGTATGCTACTAAGTATTGTCCCCCTAAAACATCACAGAGAAAACAATGCCTTGGTACAAAGTATCATGGGAGAAAAGAAAACAAAGAGAAAACACTGTCATCAAAAATTATCGTGGTAAAAAATAAAGCACCTACAAGTTATCACATGATGATAACATCACAGGCATGCATTTTTTAGGCTTTACATTTGCATAATGATTTGTGAGCACAAGATGGAAAAAATAATAATTTTTGCTTTCATATTTTTTATTAACTAATAAATTTTTGCTGAAAAATTTTTAAAAAAAGGCTGCATGATATTTTCATGATTTTCTTGAAGTATAATGTGGATATGAACCAGTCTCTGACAAAATACTCCACTTAAGTATCCCACCCCTTAAGCAGATAGCCGTAGTGTGCTGTGGCATAACCTAATAAATCCAAATCCTACTGATATATTATGTAGCTGACTTTCATCCTAAATAATAAATCAACATCCAAGTAATTTACTGCATGCTGTACATTAAAATCTTAATGATTTATTAATGAGCCTTGTTAATTAACTATATAAGTTTAAAATTAAGTGCTATAATTTGCATTAATGTTCTATGCTTAAATTTCCTTCTTACTTTTCAACAAAAATTTATTAGTTAATCAAAAATATTGAAAGTAAAAATTATCTTTCTCTCCCTATTGTGCTCATAGATCGTTATGCGAATATCCATTTACAACTTTTAAAGCCTGGAAACGCATGTCTGCAATGTTATCGTCATGCATTTGTAGATGCATTTATTTTTTACCATGATATTTTCAACAACAATGTTTATGAACTGCTTTATTTTTGACAACGATATTTTGTGCCGCAATGTTTTCTCTTCACTTTCTTTTCTCCCACCATGTTTTTGCCTTGTGTTGTTTTTTTCACAACATTTCCATGTGCAATGTTTTTGCCGAATGTTTTCGTCTATAACCTTGCTAAATAAATATAAAATACTTGAATGTATTTTAAAATATTCTTAAATAGATCTAATTTTTTCCTTTAGTTGTAAAATGTTTGCAAAAACGCCATTTTTTAATCCAGATTGGGCAGACTCTAATCTCAATCCTCAGTGCAGTCCATGGTTGCAACTTATTGAAGGGGCTACTAACATGACAAGATGCATGTTTTACAAAAGAAATATCGTGCTTAGTAACCTAGAAAGAAAAGTAATCACAAGCCACATAGGCATTGTAAAGCATAAAAAATCATTTTTGTGAAGATGAACTAATGAACTAAAAAATATTTCTGTGCAGATAAAAATAGTTCTGAAGCACTGCAGTCTTCGGCACTAGTTGATGAATCAACAGATTTAAATTCCTTCATAAGTAAGAGCAGTATTTCAGCTGAATTTTTGTGGACTATGAAACTCGTTTGTTCACATGTTTCTTGTAATGTGTTTAATGCTGCTGTTTTTTTTTTTTTTCCTAGAAAATATTTGATGACAGCAATAAAATTAAAGATGTGACCTTGGGACATATAAAAGTGTCATATTTAGTGCCATTTGGTATAGCATCATACTTCAAAAAGATACTCATTTCTGATCTTAAGAACACCAAATTCGTAATATGCTTTAATGAAACTTTAAATAGAATTGTTCAGTCAGGTTAAATGGACCTTTTTTGGAAAAAGTGAGGCATGAAGTGAATCATATCAATTTTGGGGGGATGCATGCTACTACCAATGACCTGCTGAAAAGTGGGTTTTGTTATTATTATTAGGAAACTGTAGAGCTGGATAAGAAGAAATTGCTAAAAGTATCCTTGGATGGACCAAATGTCCATCTTAAGTTCCTCTGAAATTTGAAAGAAAAGTTAAGTAATAATAATAGCTTGTGTCATATGTTAGATCATTGATTCTCAACCACTGTGCCACCAAATTTTAGAAATATATAGAGTAAAAATTGTAATGGGTTTAATCCTAGTATACAGTACACATGAGAATTGGCGAAATTCGGTTTTTAAGACATTAATAAGCACGCCAATTGTGGGTATCCAAGACAGTTTTGGTGCTCTGGAGGAGAGCACATTTTGGAGCATTTCCGTTATTTTTAATAACATACGAGGGTTGGAACTTTAATAGTGGCAACTATTTATTTACAAGGAATACAAAAGTGATTCATGTCACCATGTTTTACAGTCCTTCAATATAGTCGCCAGCATTGTATACAACCCGTTTCCAGCGATGTGGAAGTCGCAGAATATCTGTAGCAGCGCCTGATTTGTTGATAGTTTGCATGGACCGGTCTACTGCCGCAAGAATCTTAGGAACAGTTTGGAAGCGAGTGCCACGAAGTGGTTCCTTCATCTTAGGAATTAAGTCATAGTCACAAGGGCTTAGATTTGGGGAGTATGGTGGATGGTAAAGCACTTCCCAGCCCCATCGCTTGAACAAATCAGTCACAGTTTGCGCTGCGTGCGGCCGAGCATTGTCATGCAAAATGAGAGGGGCGTTTTGCAGAAAGTGTGGCCGGCAACAGCTTGCAGGTCTGACACTCGGACGACCTGGCCGCAGCATGTCTGCCAGGTTTTGGCGTCCTTCATTGAATGCTTTCACCTATCTTGCTACGGTTCTGTAAAGCAATGCAGATTTCCCGCAAGCTTCTTGAAGCCCTTGATGACACTGTCGTGTTGTACGACCTCTGGCACATTCAATTTTTATCCAACATCGTTGTTCTTGTTTTGAAAACATCCTGACAACACTTACTTTAGACCGCGAGCTAATACAAGGATCCGTTCTTCGCGTCACTCCGCATGCGCATGACGTAGGCAGGACGAGTCTTTTTGCGGAGATGTAAAGTAGGTATCTAGTTCACGTGTGGTATACGCGATATTCTTTGGTTTTGTTGCGTAGCGTGTTTTCAGCTGTGTTGCCACTATTAAAGTTCCAACCCTCGTAAATTCAAGTGTACAAGGGATGAAAGAAAATATATTAAACTCAACAGATAAACTGGTGGGATTCCAAAAACAAATAACTAATTATGGAAGAATAAAGCTCAAAAAGGCAATTTGGAAAAATTTGAGTCAGTCCCAAAAAATTTTAATATAACTACTCCTAAAATTGGTATTAGCCATTTGACAACATTAAAGGGGAGAATTATTCATTATTTCCCAAATTTAGATATAAAAAAATTTGATTGGGTTTGTAATCCATTTGTGATAACAAATACTTCTGTATTTGAATTAACTTTGAATGAAGAGGAAAAACTAATTTCGCTTTCTAATAATCAAGACTTAATTTTGAAATATTCGGAAGAATCAATTAATGTATTTTGGATTAACATTAGATAAGATTATCCCATGATGGCCAAAAAAGCTTTAACAATATTATTACAATTTTCTACATCTTATTTGTGTGAATTCGGATTTTCAGTATTGACCAACATAAAAACGAATAAAAGATCGAGACTATTAAATGTAGAAGACAATATGAGAGTAGCATTGTCATTTTTACGACCAAATATAAATTAAATTATTAAAAACAATCAAGCTCAAATTTCTTATTAAAAATATTCTCATTATTAACTTGTAATTAATCCCTTAATAAACATACTGCTGTTTTTTTAGTACATATTATTTTATTTTACATTCAAAATTATTAACATAAACTATTTTACACAGTGTATTATAAGTAAGTAAACAACTTTTAAACTTATCTTTTTCTTTGTGTGCCGCCAAATTTTGAAACCGTTAAAAATGTGCCGCTATGAAAAAAAGGTTGAGAATCACTGTGTTTAGGTATTCGGTCCTGTGGTTTGCATGTCATTCATGATGTCTTTAGAACTGATAATAGAGCTGCTGATTGTAATCTACAATGTCTTTAGAATTGAGAATAGAACTGCTTATTGGAATCTAAGTGCATTATTTAAAGATGTACACTGTGCAAAAGAAAAAATGTGACAGTTCTATATCTTCCATTCTACTGGGCCGATTCAGAGAATTCAAACTGCGCTTTTCGTGTCTCAAAAGCGCAACTTAGGATATGTATTACATTTATATACAGCATTGTTCAAATATAGGTATTTTGACATAAAATCAGACTTTTTCTGAAATGACATGCCATTTTTTTCCCATATTTCGATTCTATGATTCAAATTTTGCCAAACTGTCAAGTTTCATAAAAATCTGGTAGTTTTTAAAAAATTAGCTCTCAGAATTTTAGCTCCTCAATGTTAATTCAATTTGGTATGTATTTATTAATCTCTCTTTTTTTTTTATTTAACTTTTGATTCCTTCTTAAATAGTTTGAAGTTTAGGTTCATTCCAAATAAAATTCTCTTATTTTTTATAACTTATTTTTAAAATTTGTATTTTTAAATAATTTTTATAAATTTTTCAAAAAAAATTTGAATTATAACCCATAAAATTTTTTACAGTCATCATAAAGTAGATGTATTTCTAAGCACACCTGCAAAAATTAGAGCTTTTTATTCAAAATTTCTGAAGATATACGGGAATTTATATATTGGTGCGTTTTGAAATTTGGCATATTTGTTGAAAGCGATAATAACAAAAATGTGGTTTACGCACTTTGTCAAAATTATTTGAAAGTAGAATAATGTGATTTTTTTCCCCTTATCCACAATGTAAAAAGGCAGGAAGGATGTGACTTTTTTTCCTCTCCTGCACAGTGGAAGGGAAGGAAAATAGGTGCCACATATTAAGAAGTTTGCCAAGTGAATTATTCTTGGCTGAACCTGAAAAAAATTCACCAAGTTAAATTTTTGAATTTCTCCATAAAGTTCTCACCAAATTTTACAAAATTTAATATTTAAGAATAATATGAGTCATAGAATCGAAATATGGAAAAAAATGGTATCTTATTTCAGAAAAAGTCTGATTTTTTGTCAAAATACCTATATTAGAACAAAGCTGTATAAATCTAATATATATCTAAGTCACACTTTCAAGACATGGAAAAAGAATTTGAATTTTGTCAATTGGCCCAGTAGAACGGGAGATATAGAACTGTCTTTTTTTTTTTTTTTTTTTTTCCTTTTTTTTTCTTGGAGTTTTTAAAAAAACTCTTTTTCATTCAGCTAAGCAGATTATATTGTAATCACTAATTGTACAGCTTTTCCACTAAAATTTTTTGAAGTAAGATATTGTAAAAACCATCTTACTTCACCTGTTGCTGACAGATATTTTTTCTCATTGGAAAAAATATGTGGAATTATCTGAACTGCCAAAGACTGTGTCAGTTGATAGATAGAAAAGCTTTTAAAGATAGCTTCTTTTAGCAAAAAATTTTTATTTCTGTTGTAGGAGTTCTACATTCATTTCTAAAATCTTTTCAGATAACTCATCTTATGTGCCTCTTTTTATATGCAACTTTACATAGTATGCTAAATCAGTTTCTCTAAAAAATTTTCAAAAGAGAAATACTGCAAGAGGGAAAAGTTCCTCAAAACTGATAAAAATAAATATTCTGGATTATACCAATTAGTCCAATATTGCAGATATGTATGTAGATGTGAATATTACTGCTGGTTCAAGTTTAGTTAAAAGTGGAATGTCCTGTCCAAAGAAAAAAATTCAGAACTCAATGCAGAACCTTTTTGGTTAAGCTTGCATTAAAAAATATTGGGTTGGAGGGGAAGTTCTGTTGTATTTTAAATAGGCAGGTGATTTTTCTTGTAAATAAAAAAAGATCTAGCTAGTGAGTCAATCGGATTTTTTTTTTATTTTTTATTTTTTTTTTTAGCTGCTGTATAGTATAAAAGGTGCGCTTTTTTACCATTCATCATTTACTTGTGATATTTAAAGTGAAAAACATGTCAGTAGATAAAGTGCATTTACAACACTGCATTTTATTTGAATTCTAAAAGAAGCAACACATCGGTTGCATGTAAAAATTTATGTGCGGTATTTGGAAAAGATATTGTAAATGTTCGTACTTGTCAAAGATGGTTTAGCAAATTTTGTTCCGGGGATCTGAGCCTCAAAGAAACTGATCGATCTGGACGACCATCCAAGATCGATAATGATGTTTTGCAATCCATGTTGGAAAATAATCCACATTTAACAAGTCGAGAAATTGCAGAAGAGTTTGGCATTCATCGTACAACTATTGCAGATCACATTAAATCTCTTGGGTTTGTGTTAAAGCAAAGTGTTTGGGTTCCACATGAATTAACGGAAAAGAATTTGTCTGATCATGTAAGAATGTGTTCATCACATCTGATTAGACACAATGTGGAGCCGTTTTTGGACAGGCTGGTTACTGGAGATGAAAAGTGGATTCTTTACAAGAATGTTAAGAGAAAAAAATCTTACTGCAAACCAGGAACATCATCAGCAACAGTTCCAAAACCAAGTATCCATCAACGAAAAGCTGCTTTGTACTGCTTTGTTTGTGGTGGGACAGGAAAGGTCCAGTGTACTACGAGTTGCCGAAACAGGGGAAAACCATCAACGCGGATCTGTAATGCAATCAGCTGGATAAATTGAATGCAGCTATCAAAGAAAAAAGGCCAGCATTAGCATCCAGAAAAGGAATAGTGTTCCACGACGATAATGCTCGCCCGCATACTGCAATGGTTCCCCATCGTATTCACCTGACATTGCACCATCTGATTATTACCTGTTCAGGTCTCTGCAAAATTATCTAACAGGAAAAAAAATTCCAAGTTGCTTGAAAGTGTTTAAGGCAGTTGCTGACTATTTTAACTCCAAGGATGAGAACTTCTACAAAACAGGAATTCACAGGTTACCTGAAAGATGGCAGCAGGTTGTAACAAATAACGGAGCATATATAATTGATTAATATTAAACACATATTTTTATAAATGAATTCAAATATTTTCTTTAAAATAAAACAGAACTTTCCCTCCAACCCGATAGTTGAAAGATGCCCATTTAAACATAATTTGATCAAACACATTACTTCATTAGATAATAAAGCTTATTTCATCTAATAAATTTTTGTGAGAAGGATGGAGAAGTTACTGAATATACTGTATGAAAGTGAATGGATAAATTCTGCAGTTGCAAATAAATCAAAAGTGGGGTTTAAATAATTATTATTCAGAAGTAAATGGTGCTCTGGAAAGACGCTTTTGTTAATGGTACTGCAGTTCAACTTGATCACTTTTTAAAAACTCAATATAATTCAGATTTTGAAGAAATTTGGAGTATTGTAAAACTCAATGCTAGAGTAGAAAGTGGTTTCTCAGTTAATAATTATGTTGGTGGAAAAACTTAAGGAAAATTCTTTAACAGCAATCCGTGCTGTATGTGTTGCCATAAAAGTGAATTGAGGTGTGATGAATAATAACGTAATTTCTAATATACCAGATCTGCTCATATGCAGATCATCAAGCACTCAAAGACAAAAAGTTGTGTGATAGTAAAGGTAGTTATCAAAAAGCAGAAGCACAGAGTAAAATTTTGGCATTTAAAAAAAAAATTGAGTAGAGATATTTCTTCACTTGAATCGTAAATCTTCTATTAATGTTTTGTTTATTCTGTCTAAACACTTTTCTTATTCCATGTACCAGTTTTTTTTTTAGTGTGTATGTGTATGTGCATGTATGTGTGTGTGTGTGTCTTCAATCTAAACAAATATAGTATTTAAGTTGTATTATGTGTGTTTATATCAAAAGTTTTTCATCACAAGACTAAAAAAAATTACTTTTTTTAACCTTTCAGAATATAGCAAATGACCTAATAGTACAGGGGTAATTGTATGGCAATTATATATTATTTAGTAGAATAAGTGACTGCTTCCTCATTGCAATTTTGTAAACAATAACTTCCATTCCAGAATTTATTTGTAACACTTTTTAAAACGACAGAGCTATGTCATTCATGACATAATAATATTTACACGATTAATAATGGAAAAAATTTTGTTTTTAAGAGTTTATACACTGCATTAAAAAATAAATGAATTCTGTTTATTACTTAAATGGAATGTGTTGTAAGTATTGCATTTCTTTTGTGAATGTATGTTTTTATACATGTAATATTAATTTTTAAGTTATACTTTTAACTAATTACCATTTTATTATGTCTTTCAATGTCAGTAATTGCAAATATTTCAGATGCACTGACAATACTCTTTTCATGTAATTGAAAAGGGAATATATTTGTACTTAACTCATTTTGTGATACTTATGACTTCTGGAGAGAGTGGTATACAAATATTATATAGGATTATGCAAATATTATATAGAAAGTTTCCATAATTTTCCAGAAACTTAATTTAAAAGTTACTAAGGACAACTTCTATTGTAGTTCTAATAGTAATGCTTTAGAGATTCAAAAGTAAGGTTTTTTTTTAATCAAAGTCATATGTAATTGGGAAATTTTCATGTTTTCAAGTAATACCATAATTAATTTACCTACAGCTCAGCTAGTGCATGCATCTGGCTAGATTGAAATTTTCTTAAAACTTACCTGGAAAAGTCAGGGAATTTCATTATCATTTTTGAGTGGAAAGTAGATATTGGGAGTCTGATGAATTTTTTTGATTAAAATAATACCTCAGAATATAAATTATTTTGTATTGATAGCATAAAGTAATAAGGTATGCAATGCCATTCCTCTCTTAAACCTCTCCCCTCCCCCCTAATTTTTCCAAATTCTCTGTGGTGAGTCTGATAATTTTTTCAACTCACTGGCAATACTGCACTTTTTGAGAATCAGCAATTGTATAAGATAGGGTAGCGTTAGTACTCCCAGAGCATTCTTCAATAAATGTTTCCTGTCTGTGTGATTTTCTAAAGGAGGAGACATTTTGTTTTTTAGATTTTTTTAGTGTTGTCTTTTCTTATGCTGCCTAAAGTCTTAAGTGTATATTAATAAATTTAGAAATATGTATGAACTGGGGTAACATTAAAAAAACAGTAACAGTTATATCAATCAGTATAGTACAAAGAGTAGTGTAGCATACTGACAAATACTGCACTAATGAGAAAGAACATTTAAAAAATAAGAGGCTGGATACACGAATGATAATATTACAATAAATAGCATTATGCATGTTATTGTTTTATAAAATAAATAAATATTTGAATTTTGCTTCATAGTTGTTGGCTTTGATCTTAGAATTGCCAGTTTTTCATTGCCCATTCTGTATTATTAAATAAAGAGATGCTGCAAGATTTTTGTATGTTGAGTTTCCAAGTGTATTAGTAACATATTATCTCATAATAGTCATTATGATATTATTATCTCATCATATTAGTGACATTCCTCCAAACCAAGGTGGAAGGTACACTGGTTTTGGTTACACAATGGCAGCACCACCAAGAAGTCATTCTCAAGAATTTGTAGATGGGGCATGGTCTTCTTTATCAAGTGTAAGTTTAATGAAGTGTGTATTTAAAATGAGAACCTGATATCCGATTCATTTGTAAAATATAAATCTGTAAAAATGTAATCATTGCATTAATTTCTGCTTTGAAGTTGTCACATACACAGTCCAGTCACATTAATGTGACCATCTGTCAAAAGCCAGAATAACCACCTTTCGCAGAGCGGACTGCTGCGAGACGTGCAGGAAGAGAGTCACATAGGTCCCTGAAGGTGTTCTCTGGGATGTTGAGCCATGCCGACTCTAATGCCGTGGCCAGCTGCGCTAGATTACGTGGTTGAGGATCCATGGCGCGAACAACTCGATCGAGATGGTCCCACAGATGCTCGATTGGGTTTAAGTCAGGTGAGTTTGCTGGCCAGGGGAGGACGGTAAACTCATCCTGGTGCTCTTCGAACCACGCACGTACACTGGCAGCTGTATGGCACCTCGCATTGTCCTGCTGGAAGATGCCATCATCCTGAGGAAAAACAATGCGCATGTAGGGGTGAACATGGTCCGCAAGGACAGATGCGTACTTGTATTGATCCATTGTGCCTTCCACAATGATCAGTGAACCTAGAGAATGCCAGGAAAACATTCCCCAGACCATAATGCTCCCGCCTCCAGCTTGGACCGTTCCGGCAATGGTTGCAGGGTGGTTCCTTTCAGAGGTTTCACGCCTTATACGCCAACGTCCATCTGTCCGATGGAGCATAAAACGCGATTCATCCGAAAACGCAACCTGTCGCCACTCAGTGGACGTCCAGCTGCTGTACTGGCGTGCAAATTCTAGCCTTCGCCGTCGATGAACAGCAGTCAGCATAGGTGCACGAACCAGGCGTCTGCTTCGGAGGCCCAGACGCAGCAATGTTCGCTGAATAGTACTTTGGGAGACACTTTTGGTAGCCCCTTGGTTCATTTTGGTGGTCAGTTGCTCAACGGTAGCCCGTCTATCTGCCCGAACGCATCTCCGCAACCGTCGTTCGCCTCTGTCATCTATGGCCCGTGGTGCACCACATTTGCCACGTCGCTGATTTTGGACAGTCCCATTTTGCCATGCATGGTACACTTTTACCACGGCGGCACGCGAACAGTTCACAAACTCAGCCGTTTCGGAAATGCTTCCACCCTTTGGCCCGAAAGCCATGATCATGCCCTTTTGGAAGTCGGATAAATCGCTTCGTTTCTGCATTACGCCAACGATTGAAATGTTTTCTGAAGCCCTCACACACCCTTTATATACGCTCAACTGCACTGTGCTGCCACTTGCCTTCTGTGATTGGTTATTTAACTCTGACATGGAAAGTATGTGGTGGTCACATTAATGTGACTGGACTGTGTATATCATAAACCTAATTATTCCTGTGCAGTATAACTAACTATTAGCAAAAATGATAATATAAA
Organism: Stegodyphus mimosarum; assembly: GCA_000611955.2. Lineage (NCBI taxonomy): Eukaryota > Metazoa > Arthropoda > Arachnida > Araneae > Eresidae > Stegodyphus > Stegodyphus mimosarum. Next base: position 268,691 of record KK114270.1, read on the forward strand.
TATTTATTATAATGGAGTTATTAATTAATTAGAAAAATGTTTTGAAGATAAATTAGCTACATACCTTGCATTTGTTCAAAGTACAAAATTCTGTATGTTTTAAAAACTGAAACAGTTTTCAGTTTAGAAAGTACTTGAAGTACTGTATTGGCCAATATGAGATGGTACCACCCTCACTTCTCTTTAAGTTATTCTTTAAAAAAAATATATGTTTTATATCAGTACCCTAACATTAAGATAATATTATCATTTATCTCTTAACTTTTAGGTTAAAGCAAGCATATATATTAATTTTGTCTCAAAATATAATAGTTAATATCCATCTTGTAAAGCACTCTTGACATATTAAGGTAATATCAGTAAGCCTCATTTTTCTCATGCAAGCTTTTTCTTTTTTCTTCCAATAAAATATAATATAATTCGTCCAGTACTAGATCCATCCTACCTCCCCCCCAAAAAAAAAATATCTGATATTCACTATGTTATGAAATTTGTCTCAAAAGAATGTGAAAATGTCTTAATATCGTCACAATGCCAACTGACTTGGTAGCGTGAGTGAAATCAAAAGCTTTTTAAGGGATCTAATAAATTCAAAAGGTTCCTGGCCAAAAACCCCTGGTTTGGGAGCTTTTTAAGAGAAAAAGTGTGTGCTAACAAGTTACTCACTGTACAGTAAGGGGAAAAGCATTTGACATGAAATTGCACCAGTTTGTAACGATTTCTTGCAGGCCACTTTTACAAACATGAAGCTTTACATTTCCATCTTCTCGAGTATCAGTATATATCTCATGGTACAAGGATATGTAGTCACTTATAACATGTTTAAAACCTAATCATCTTTGAGAAATTGGCATTTTCATGGATCTAATACTAAAAGAATCACCACAAAACACCTTAAAAATTGCATACATATTGATCTATAACTTGTTAATATTTATTCGAGTTTAATAAGTGAATTAAAAAAATTGTTAAACTTTTTCATGTAGAAAATAGTTTTGATTAGTATTCATAGTTTTATAGTTAATGAGTTTTATAAAGTTATAAATATGCTGGAATTTCAGCTTGACAATCTGCTTTTTAGTCCTCATTCTTCTAAGTTATTCTCTACTTCTATGTTACATTTGAATAATGCTTGATAATGTAGATTTTTTCTTGTGCGTTAAATCAGAAAGTAGTCCAGAAAAATTATTATAAACAATTTTTACCTTTAGAACAGAAAGGAAGATATTTAAATTAAAATGAAGAATGATGGAGCTATTGCTAATTTGTTTTGAGTTACATATTTTATTGTCTTACATATTGTGTGTGTGTGTATTATATTTGTGTATCATATGTTTTCAATGTATATTTTTAGGGTTGGTCATCTTTCACATCTGGAGCTACTAAATTTGCTTTTAAAGCTTCCGAAAGTGTAAGTATAAGTTTATAAATTGCTGTGTGAAATTGTATAGACATATAGAACTGTAAAATATTGAAAATACATGAGATCAGATGGCGTGAGATCAAATGAGAACCGATTATTTGTTGTTCAGTATGGTAAATGAAAGTGTTTTCGTGGAATATTTTACTGTTTATGTCAGTTGAATTAAGAGAAAACAGGATTATATGCATAAATTTTCATAGATATTACCTACCTCACATGCTGTGAGTTGTTTTGTTTATTTGAATTCAACAAGTTTAGGTTGTGATAGCTTTTTTGGCATATTGCATAAAAATTTTCTTTTATCAGAAATTAAGTACTTCAGTCTACATGAAAATGCTGAAAATTCTGCAAAAAATATTCTTCTTTTGAATTCTTTTCTCTAATATTTAGTTTTTTATATTATACATAACTAGTTGCTTATGCAGCCTACTGCCTCGAATTCATTAAAAAAAAAGGAAACTATATAATGATTTTATGAGTTCAACAAATGTAGTTACACATGTTTATTCATAATTAGACACTTTGCTTTTTAAATGCATTTTTATTTAAATCAATCAGGTTAAAAAATAGGAAAATTATTCTGTTGAACTGCATTTATTGATCTTAAATTGCTTGGTTTGTTCTGAATGAATATCAGACAGATTAAAGTTCATGGTTAAATCTTAGGCTTTATTAAGTGGCAACATGCTGGTGCATGGAAGATAAAAATGTTTTATTTCAATCAATGGCGATATATTGCTTTTGACTGGCGAAGTCTGTTGGTTATAATATTCGACCGAATTGCAACAATTTGGACATAAAAATGCCTTATTTTGAACATTGTTGCTACTGTTCACTTTCAAATTTCTGAGCTTATTAATCAACAATTCATTGAATTTGTATAAAATACAATATAAATAAAAAAGAAATATGAAATTCAAAATTCTGGTTCAAGCTGCACAAGTTCGGGTGGAGAACTACAAGTGTTCAAAGTGTGATAGCTCTAGCTGTCTCCATTTTTTGCGATTACAGGTATATACAAACATGTATATGTATAGATTCTTCATTATTTGATGTTAGAGATGTTGTGTATGGAAATTAAAGTGATTTAGAATTGGGATGCATATTAAGCTGGGGTATTATAGAAATGAGGCCTTAGATTTCAGGAATTTATAAGGTTCTAGTTGGTCTGTCTGAATTATGTTTTAACTATTTATTCTCAATTTTCTAAAATGCAAATATATTAAAATTATTTTAGAAATCATTTTCAAGATTGAAGTGATTTCAAATTGTGATATGTACTTGACTTTGTACTAAGTAAAAAAAAGGGGGGAATAGAGCTTTAGTTCACAAGCATTTTACAGGGTTGCAGCCAATTTATATATCCACCAAAATTTTAATTTAAAAGTTAATTGGATTTAAATGTGTAAGTAAGCAGGCACTGATTGCATTATACAAGTTTACAATAAAATTTTTTTAAAAAATTCTGAAAATTTTTAACTGTTAATTGGTTGATTTGCATGCTGAATTCAAGAAAAGCATTAAAAATTATACATTACATAATATTTTTTAATTAACCTTACTTTTATATCATTTACTAATTATATTAGTTATTGACAGTAGTTATTAAAAAGCAAATAAGCTTCTGTGATAACTGTATGGTTTTAGATATAGCAAAGAAAACTTCATGATTTTTATTTGATAGGAAAAGGGTAAGAAATTAATATATAAGTTCTGCCTCCTATTTGTTAATTATTTAATAAATTATCTTATGAATTTCAGATAGACCATTAAGCATTAATTTTAAATCATTGCTTTTCATCTGCTATCAAATTGTAGAAAATATGTAAACAAATATTTAATTTCACACTGTAAGCCCTAATTTTTGCTCAAATTTTTTAAACAGATATATACAATAGATTATGCTCATTTGACTTGTAATAGATTGCACTGACTACCAAAATGTTTTAAAAGTAATGTCGACTTTTCCTGCTAAGTCAAATTTTTGATTACTTGGAAGTTTTTTGCTTGTAATTAGCAATATTGAGGAATATTATTAGTTAACAAAGCAAGTAATATTAGGTAACTTATACTACTACTTTTCACTTGGACCCGATTTTGCTGATACCTAGCTATTTAATTATTGTAAACATTCCGAGATCCTTACTCCCTGTCATACTTTCTATTTTATATTCCATTTTTTTTCCCTGCTTTAAGTTTTTCGATGAAAGTGCCTTTGCTTTTGACATTTTAAGGAAAAGGAGTTTGCTGGGAGAAAAATTATAATTAAGCTCTTGGAAACTGAGATTTTATTATAATTTATTTTATAGCCATGTATTGCACTGAAGTAATTTTTTTTTTCCTCTCTTTTCCTAGGCTGTTAAATTAGGCTCTATTGCTACACAGAAAGTAGTAGAACTCTCGGAAACTGTAAATGAAAAGGTTGGTCGATTTCTATCTTATGGTAATATGTAACTTAAATTAGGTATTTTTTAATGTGTGCATTGTTCATATATTTGCAGTAGTACATATTATTTTTATTTAAGAGGAAAAGAGAAATATTTGTATGGTTTTTCATTTTTTTTTAAATTGAAATTATTGCATGTACATTTTTAATTGTTTTGATTTATATGAATTATTTATTTCTCTAGGTTTTAGTTAAGTCCTTTAATTTTTATTTTTGAATTAGCATGATTTATTGCATGTAAAATTTTTGTTTACTTTATTTGCATTTCAATAATATGCTAGGTAAAAGAAGGAAGTTTAGTTGAAGATTTACAATCCCAGGTTACGAATATTAGCACTAAGGTATGTGATAATTTATAATTATCATTTTAATCTTATTTTCTTAATTTATTAATTATGTTGCATTCTTTAAAGCAGTGGTATTCAGTCTATGGGTCACAATCCCAGTACAATGTGGATGAAAAACTGTAAATAAATTTTACTGAGTGCGAATACATTAACAGACATTTTTGATTAAAAAAAATATTGGTTTTTAAGATGCGAAATTTGATTAAATTCTAGAAAGATAACTTCGTTTTAGAACAGCCATCTCTAAGAGATAGACTGTGCCTCTTCAAAACCGTTATTCTAAAATCTAGTGTGGTTCAGATATGGCTCGTACAGCATTATATACTACATCACAAGAGCAGCTTTTGACAAATAGTCTGCAGCTGCCTGTTGCCATAGAAATGAGCCCTAACCCATTGGCGCACTTAATGACAAATTGACTTTTTCTAAATTTTTCTCTTTCCTGTGGTCAGCATTCACCAAAAGCAAAATAAAATGAAACATCACTTGGCTTATTCTGACTTGAAGTATACTAGCCCTGTTGCTATAGCAACCACCACCATTAATACTAAATATAATGGTGAGAGCGTAGACAGACAATAACATTGTTTTATTTTTCAAAGGGTGTGCATGTAAACAAATAATGAAAATATAAATTTTACTTACCATCAACATGACACATTTGTAAGCATAATTAATGTTTTATGTAAAGTTTTGAATTAAAGTTAGTATTTGGGTTAATAACTGCTTTTAAAGTCAAAAATTTTATATTTCCTCATGGGTAAGTGGCTAAAAACTGGTAAAATAGTTAAAAAACAGACAGTTTTAGGAAAAATAATTAGAAGAACACTTCAATTTCAGCTGCTTTAACTTCAGACCCTGACCAAATATGTTTAGAGGCTTTTGCCTCTGCAGAGTCGAGAAATAAAGAAGTAAAAGCAAATAAATGAGTTGGTAAGTTTGACACTGAGTTTATAAAATATGGGGTTTTGTGTATTAAAGATGATGACCCAAGGCTTAGATGTGTTCTATACTTGGCAAATGGGTCAGAGGAATCTATGCGCTAAACACCTAGAAATCAAAGATAACCCCATTTAATTTTTCCAGGGAGGGGAAAATCAGGTACCTGAAATGTAAGCAAAACGTTTGTCTGCTTTTACCATTATTTACAAAAGAAGCACTGGAGGCTTCTTACTAAGTGAACAATCATATAGCTAAATTCTAAAATTCTGTATACAATTGCTGAAGTATTAATTGTTCTGTCAGCCCAAGATGTAATAGGCATTATGTTTGATGAAAAGGAAAAGCAACAGATGAAAGCCAACTTAAATCAGAATTCAGAAAAGTAAACTTTTCAGTCATCAGTTAAATGAATACACTGATTTCCAGATTGCTGCACAACTAATTTGTTTTGCAAGGTATGAATTTTAAAAAAAATGGAGAAATCTTTAAATTGTAACATCATGGGAAACAATACTTCTTGGGGACATTGTGTGGGAGTGTACAGTGATGATGGAACTAGTGCCATGGCAAGAAAACACAGTAGACTTCTAGCCTGAACTAAACTAAGTTTCTCTCAGTGTAGCATGGGTTCACCGCATGATTAATAGAGAAGCACTTGTATTGAAAAACATGCCTCAGAACTCAGTCTTTCGTAGATATTGAAGTTAAAATAATAAATTTTATAAAGACACGTCCTCTGAACTCGATGGTTTTTTTTTTGCAAGTATACACAGAAATGGGCAGTGAACATCAGCAGCTTCTTTTACCTATAGAGGTGCACTGCACAAAAAAAGGGGGACAGTTCTATATCTCCGGTTCTGCTGGGCTGATTGATGAAATTCAACTTGTGATTTTCATGTCTCAAAAGCACGACTCAGGATATATATTAGATTTATATCTAGCATTATTCTAACATAAGTATTTTTACACAAAACAGGACTTGTTCTGAAATGACGTGCCAGTTTTTTTTTCCATATTTCGATTCTGTGACTCAAATTATGCCAAACTACCAAGTTTTGTAAAAATCGCACAAGTATTTTTTAAAAAATTAGCTCTCAAAATTTTAGCTCTTCAATGTTAATTGAATTTGATATATATATATATATATGTATTAGTATCTCTTTTTTTTTTCTTAAACTTACTTGATTCCTTCTTTCAGAATTCGAAATTTAGGCTTAATCCAAATATAATTTGCACTTTTTTTTATGATTTATTTTTTAAATTCGTATTTTTAAATATTTTTTATAAATTTTTCGAAAAAACTTGTGTATTATATAAAATTGTTTCTCGCACTATGGAAAAACAACAGTACCTAGAAACATCAAATTTTGAATAGCATAGTCCTATGGGCGTCTGGAAGCCCAAATTTAGAATTTGTTTTATTATATGTTTCATATGTTGTCAAGCATTAAAGAATTTTTTATTAATAAACAACTCAAACGATTTAAAAGCTAGCAATGGCAATACTTTACAGGAGGGAAACCTTTTTATCTAAAGCGCACGGAACGGCAAATTCTAAAGATATACTTTTTAAAATATTTTGTGATATTGCTGTTGAAATGAATTTTATGTTTGAAGTGCAAAGAACATGATATTTAATAAGTAAAGGTAACACACAAAACGTTTTAAAAAAAAAAAAGCCTGTTTGGGCGTAAAATAAAATCTGAAAGCTTATTTTTTTTTTTTTTTTTTTTTTAAGATGGTTAAATGTTTTGATCTGGACATAAAATTTTTCCCTAAATATAATTCTTGATAGAGTTGTCTTTAGCTGCTTATCCAGTTTATTTGAAAAAAGAATCTCATGTCTTTGTCCCTGAAGGATTATTGTTTTCATTTTGCGATTTTGCGTCAGAAACATTAAAAGTTTGAATTACTTTTCAAACTATTGCCACCAAATCTTGCAGCGCTGTATTATATTTAAAGAAATAATGAAGAATCTGCATAAATGTATGAATATTTCTCCAACAACTTTATCTAAGCCATCCAATTTTGAATATCTTATGTTTCCACCCAAATATGCACTTCTGGAAGACCAAATTTGGAATTTGTTTTATTATCTATTTCATATTTTGTAAAACTTTTAACAAATTTTTGATGAACAAACTCAAACGATTTAAAAGCAAACAATGGCAACACTCTACGGGGGGAAAAATAACCTTTTTATCTAAAGCGCATGGAACTGTGTATCGAAAATTCTAAAGATATATTCATTTTAAAATTATTTTGCGATATTGCTGTTGAACTGAATTTATGATTTAAGTACGAAGAACATGATATTTAATAAATAAAGGCAACACACAAAATGTTAAAAAATGCCCCTTTGTCTGTAATTTAAAATCTGAAACCTTCCGAGTTTTTTTTTTTTTTAGTTTGTTTGTTTTCTGGCCTTCGAAAAAAACATAAAAATTTATTTCCTTTATTAATTTCTTAACACGAGTTTAAATTGGAAGAAGTCGAATGTTTTTATTATTATTTTGTTTCATTTAAATTTTTGTAATTTAGAATTCTTCTGTAATTTTTTTTTAATTTTTTTTTTTTTTTAGGTTGCAGATGTTGGGAAGAAAAGTTGGAATGACTTATCATCAATTTTTAACCAGAAAGTAAATTTAGAACAAGCTGAAGGAGCACCAAATGAAAAGTCATCATTATTAGGTCTAGGCAGCCCTAAGGATTTGAGGTAAGCCATACCTTAAGCATTTAGAAGTACTCCTAAACTCTGTTAAAGTGTAAATTGCATCAAAAGCCATAGGTTACCTGTTAATCTTTTCTTGGATCACAATCATAAAATCTTCATATAAATTCCTGTATTTCAACTGTTAATCTTTTCTTGGATCATAATCATAAAATCTTCATATAAATTCCTGTATTTCAAATTTTGCATGCTGTGCATATATCTGATAACAAACCCAATTTCTTATGTACCAAATTTTAGTTCTCCTTTCATTTATCACATTGGTTAAAATAATGACCAGCAGAGTAAAATTCTGAACCTTCTCATTTGACTGTAACTTAAACCATGAAAATCATTGGCTGTTAATGTAATGGTAGTTAATGTAATTGTGCAGGGTGTTTCATATTTAATTGAAAAAAAAGAAAGCATACTTGTAAACATTGAATTTTTTTGGGGGGGAGATCAAATTTACAGTGAAACTGTAGTTCTCAGAGTTTCTATAGATGTTCTATGTGTGCCTCTTCAGTGACATAGCTAATATCTGTGTGGTATACCAGTTCCTGCTACTCCTGTGATAGAATATCCTTTGTTAATGATTTCAGCACTTAAGCTATCTGCTGCTTCAGATGCTGCAAGTCCTGGCGAAATGAAGGCACAAACACTTTGTCTTTACAAAACGCCAAGACAAAAAATCACAAGGAGGTAGATCTGGGATCTCGGTGCCCAACAAAACAATGGCATATCAATTGACCCAGCATAGCCAATCCAGCTATGGAATAGATTATCATTCATTTACATACGTTTTTATGCCAGTGTAGTAGATCACCATTTTGGGAACAATATCTTCTGCTTCCAAGGGGAGAACCGCTTCCTGCAACTAAGGGAACTACCATTCTGATGCATATCTTGGTAAATGCATCCAATAATTGATTTTTCTATTAAGAAAAAAGAAACAAAACCACAATTAAATGGCACAGAAAACATTCACATTTGGAGAAACACGCTTATGTTCCATTACACCATTTACACCATGTGTGGATTTTTTGTGCTCATCATAAATTATAGTAATTTTCCAGAAATGTGAAAAGTAGCTTCATCAGTAAACACAAGTCTGTTCCCAAAACCATCTACCTCCAATTTATTATGCAAATTCTCACAGAAACTGTTTTGTTTGAAGGTTTTAATGCCCATGGGATCTGAAAAGTGTATGGCCGAATGATATGTGTTTACACAGCACACACGCCACACCGTTACACGAGGCACATTGATTTCAGAACTTGCACGGCACGCTGATTTTGTGAGACTTCGTACAAACGTTTTATGAAATTTTTCAACTGCTCCAGCTTTGGCTTCCAATCTTTCTGGGCTGATTTTCTTACACAAAACAGCCCATGTCCTGAAACTGCTTCACCCAACATTTGATGTTGTGACGATGCAGTGGTTCTTAACCAAATTTCGTGCGAAAATGTCTTTGAATGACGATAATTAATTTGTGTTAGCTTAATAAATCAATTACAGAATTTGTATTATGCTATTCTTTTCGTCCCATTCAACATGAAACACCTTAACAGCAAAATGATATTTGCTCATAAGATTTTTTTTTTCCTTTCTTTTGTGGTGTATTTTTGTGCTGTGTTTTTGTTAATTAAGAATAATTTATCGTTTGAAATGATTGATATTGATTCACTTTGAAGTTAATAAAATGTAACAGCTTCAAAAGACATGAAACACCTTTCTTTATTAATTTCTCTATTAAACGTTTTCTTTATATCAGGTTCTGTTCAAGAATAATGGCAAAAACTTTTATGTAATATCATAATTAATAAATTTTACATTTTGCAATATTGTATTTAATATACAGTCTCCATTTATTCAGTAAGTCAGGAATTAGAGTATTCTCAGAAACTTAAAATCATTATTTCAGAGCTTTTTAAAAATGCTTGCAACTGTATATTGGTTGTCAAAAATATAAGTAATTTGCTCATCATATGTATTATATTTTGCAAATGCTAAGTAACATACTCCATATGTACAAAATGCTTACCTTTAAGTATATAAAACATGACAATAAAGTCAAAAGATATTTATTTGTCATATATATTAATTTTGGTTGTAAAATGAAACAAAATGCCAGATAAAATCTAGGGAATGACTATAGGTATGGTGTAGTACGGAAATCATTCTATAATTTGAATTGGGGCAAATGCATCTCTGTATTTGTGGTTTTGAAAAATGTTTAAAAGGATTGTAGATGCTTTATTAAAATAAGAATTATGTTTAATTTAATAAATATGAATAACCAAATTAAAAATATGAGAATGACAACATAAAACTAAGGTGTATTTAACGTGCATTGTACGAGACTAGAAAATCATTTACACTTTTAGGCATTCACATGTGTACATAAACTGGACTGAAGGGTTAAACTGATTATTTACTTTTGAATTAATTTTACTCCAGTATATGATTTGGTGAGTTTTCATTGGAGTAAAAAATAAATTTAGTGAGTTTTCATTATAGTAAAAAATAAATTTATGTTCCCATATTTATTTTAGCAGCTATCAGTATATGAAGTGTAACCTGTAGAGGGCATATCCCCAAGGTAGAAGGGAAATGAAATACCTTCAGCTGACCAACAGGTACAAGTCCAACCTCTTGAGGCAATGGCAACCATTTTTCCATGAGAGGTCATTTCAAGGATCTAGATCAAGCTACCTCATCCAGAGTAGCACAATATGTCTGGTTCTGGAGTCCGAGATCAAGATGGGAAATATGTTACATGGACAGTCAATATCTTACAGTTGAATATTAATGGAACAATTAAAAAGAGATGAGCTACAATGCCCAAGTGAAAAAGATATACATATTGCCTGTCTACAGGAAACATGTCTAAATGACAAGCTTTGATTTAACATTAAAGGTTACACAACAATTAGAAGACTGAGTGGATAGACGTGGAGATGGATTCACATTTTTAATTAAAGACTCTGTGGTCAAATATAAAATTATCTCTGTAAGCCAAGATATTGGCAACACAGAACTCCTGAGGCTGGAAATTTCCACTCTTGAGCATTCTTTTGTCCTGGTTAATGTTTATTATTCTGACATCACCACCATCAGCCCTGAGACATTTAGTGAAATACGTAACGCCCACGCAGATTGTTATTCTGCTTGGGGACTTTAATCCAAAGAGCCCCACTTGGGGATCACACATCATGGATGCAAATGGTCAACATGTGAAAGACATTCTGATGGATTTAAGACTGACCATCATTAATGATAAATATCTATCAAGATCACTGGCACACAATCAGCTCCGGACCTCGCAGCCATTAGTTACCAGATATCGCACCTTTCAAACTGGAGAATTTTGGATAATGCAATGAGTGATCGTCCTATTCTCACCAACCTTAGTATGTGGATGGAGGTGGCTGACCAATAAAGGAGATCATGGAACTTCAGAAAAGCAAATTGGACTGGCTTTATATAGTATTTGGAAGATCTGTTAAGAATGAACCTCAATTTAATAATGGGGATCTTGAGGTTAAAATTTTAACTCTCACAAAAAATATTACTAAAGTGACAAAGAGATTTATACCTAGAGGTAAACAGAAAAAGGTGTTAAAAAAAAGGAGGGTCCCATATTGGAAAGATCTTAACATTGATTTCTGATTGAAGAAAGAGGTTCAATAAATGAACAATTAAAGACATACAACACAGACCTGAATCGAAACAGATTTGCTGAGGCTATTAGGAAAGTTGGGGGGGAATAGAAAAAGGCAAACACTTAATGCGCAGAATTCTGCAATCACCTAGATCCGAAAAAAAAAAATTCCGAAACACTCGAGGGTTTTTAGTGCTTTAGATATATACTCTTCAACTGCCCAGAGCTCAAATATTATTACCTCATCAGCAGACAAAAATAAAGCAGCAGCAAATGAGCTGGCAATGCTTTACTCAAATATTAGTAAATTGGAGTTCCAGAGGAAAAACATATAGAGCAGTTAGAAAGTTACTTTTAGAAGCATGAAGATATTCATACGATGACTCTTATACTCAAGCTATTTCCTGCCAAGAACTTAAGGTAGCAATTAAGCATATGAATGATAAGAAATCCCTTGGTAGTGATCTCATTTTTGGTCAAACATCTGGGCCAGATCACTACTAAATGTCACATGGAAAACACAACATGGAATGACATAATTAACACAACATGGAAAACAGGAAAACTTCGCCCAAACTGGAAAACATCTATTATTGTCCCCTGCTTAAGCCAGAGAAACCGGCCACTGAGTGTAAACATTACAGACCCATTGCGCTCACTAGTATTCTTTGTAAAATTATGGAACATATTATACATTCATGAATCATGGGTGAACTTGTAAAGAATAAGAAACTGAACTTCTGTCAAACTGCATACAGAATACATCACACCACAGAAGATCAACTTTTCTACATATGTCAATCGGTTATTGATGGCTTTCAGGAAAGACCACCACTGTCTTCCTGGATATGACATTAGCATTCGATACTGTATGGTGACAAAAACTTATTGAAATCGTATACGAACATGGTATAAGAGGTAATGCCCTAACCTAGATCTCGCAATTTTTTTTAAAGATATGAAGTTTAGACAAAGTATAGTGGAGCCTTCTCTAAAGACAGAAGAACTTGGGCAGGTGTCCCTCAGAGCTCAGTTCTCAGCTCCCTGCTATTCCTTTTGTATGTTAACAATATTCACAAACTCCTGGAAATGAACACCAGAGTTGCTTGTTACACTGATGGTATAGTAACCTGGCACGCAAGCAAAGACAGAGAAAAATCTGAGAGATCATTAAACTAATCCCTTGGAGGCATTCTGGCTTAATTGAGAGAGCTAAAATTAAACAAACTCTTTCAAAACAAGCTATGCAATTTTCTCCACAGATTGGCAATGCAGAAAATATTTTCAACCTACCTTATTAATGGATGGCTTGCCAGTTACTAAGAAGATAACCTAAAATATCTGGGTGTGACTTTAGATGCTGAACTACACTTCACTACACATCTGGAAAATGGCTTAAAAAAGGCACTAAAGAAACTTCGAATTCTGAAAAGCCTATGTGGCATCGATTGGGGAACCACTCTGGAAACACTAAGATGTACTTACTGCATTGATAAAAATAAACCCCAAACCTTGAATATGTGACATCTATCTATTTGGTCACATGCTTCTGAGACCACATTGGGGAAACTTGACAAGATAAAGGAAAGAGCAGCCAAAAAATATCTGGAGCTGTTTCATCTACCAGAAGCATTAAGGCAGAACAGGAGTGTGGACTTCCGACCATTTTACAGAGAAGGAAATATGTAACACTCAAGTTTGCAAAGAAGGCCAGGAGCTGAGACATGGGGCACATCTCCAGAAGGACTTCTGGAACAACAGGTCAAGACTTAAGAGGTCATCTGCTCTGAAATTTGACAATGAAATCAGAGAAAATGTTGCTTTCAAACATGACACCTGCGGTGTCCGTTAAGAGCCTAACTTGCCATTTTACATTTACATTAACAACAAAATAAATCTCGATCTGGTGGAACGTTATACAAAAAAGGAAACTGAAGCAGTTACCAAGGGTAAAGGTACTCGAACAATTAAGTCCTTTTTGGGAGCTGATTTGGTAAAAATTTGACTATTGGTTTATCAGATAAGCGTATCCCACAGGGTGAAGCTGGTATTCACATTACTTTACCAAATGAGGCAACTACTCCAAAGCCATGGAGTAGGCAATATCACTTTCAACTTCACATATGAATTAAGAACAATCCAGGAGGCCCTGAGAATTTACATTGACTTAAATGATAATAATAAAGCCAGAGACTTGTAATTTACTGTGACTCTAAAGCTGCTTTAGAGGCAGTACTGCAAGGGCATTTAAGACTCACCCAGGATGTACACTAATACCTAGAAACAATCAACCAGATGGAAAAGACATGCACTATGCAATGGATGCTTGCACATGTTGGAATCAATGGAAACGATACAGACGATGAACTGGCTAGAAAAGGCAAGAAATCTCAACAACTCAATCCCCGTCACTCTCAAAGATGCTAATGTCATTGCCAGATATAAAAAGAAATATATTAAGAAAGACCATCAGATATGCGAGATTGATGCAAACAGAGAAATTACAAAGACCATTACTAGTTTGAGAACCTGCCATTTAAGAGGAATGAGAATTAATGAAGATGGTACTAATCATTTAGATTTTGTACAAACTACCTCAAAACAGAGCTTCCTCCAGAACACATCTTCACCTGTCTAGCAGTACTTGCAGCTCTACAAAGCTTGGGGGGATTTCCTTTGCAGGAAGAGCTGTGTACTGAAAAGATTGTGGAACTAACAAAAGCTGTGATTTCCACGCATGGATCCATTTGACTTCTAAGAGTACGCAACACCAACCAACCATCATTGAATGAAGTCCTTTCTAAAGAAATTTAGACTGCCTAGAATTTATGTTATTAATAAATTATTTCCCATCTATTTTAAAATTTTCCCTTATATTTTGTACTTGGTCAATATCAAAAGCAATTAGCATAACCTTATTATCTTCAAGAAACAAAGGTTCTGATTATAGAAGTCTAGCCATCTGAAGCATATAATAATTTAAAATATTAATAAATGTAAATCCTTGATACACTTGAAAAATCATACTGACTTAAACATAAATGCATTAACAGGAATGTTAAAAAGTTCAAACATTTCTTTTATTATTATTGTTTTATATTTGTATGTTATTGCATGAATAATCAATGTTATACTCTTTTTTCATATAGTCTGCCAACTCAAGGAGCTGCAACTTCCACTGAATGGCAGAGTGAAGACTGGAATTGGTCAATGAAGGAAACATCGCCTACTTCCCCAAAAAGTGATAAAACAAGAGATTCCAGTTCCCCAAAGAATTCTAAAAGTCATGGAAGCACTCCTACATCACCTCAGAATAAAAAATCAAGAGAAGGAGAAAAATTACTGATAGATTTTGGAAACAGTGGAGAATATAGAAAAACAGAATATGAAAGTAAAAATGCTGACTGGGACAATAGCTGGGAAGATAATTCATGGGACCCATTAGAAGGAAAAACATCAAGTAAAGGATATCAGAGGATAGGATCAAAAAAAGATTAAATTTAGTAAATAATTGTTTATACCCTATGTGAACAAGTGTTATTTAAGTATTTTTAAATAAGTGAGGCTATCAGATGAGTTTTCTGGTGTTAATGAAAAAGTTTATTTTTATTTTTTCATTTTAAAAAAAATCATTTTTAATGAACCACATTGTTAAAATGTTTAATCATGATCATATCGTAACTCTTCATTTTAATTATTGAGTAATTTGGTCTATTTTTGTAGCAGAATGTTTCATGCCTTTTTTCTGTAGCTTCTCTTTTATCAACATATCATAAGCATTTATAAGTTTCTTTTGAGCTTATATTTTTATATTACCTTTATTACATAGCAAGTAATTTATTATTACAGATGATAAAATTAATTCAGCATGTACATATATATTATAAAAAAAACCTGAAAATAAATTTGTTGTTTTTTATTTTCTCTTTACATTTGGGTGCCCCCGACTTTCCTTTAAAGAGAAATTTCAAACGTGCTTCTAATTTTAAAAAAAAAAAAATGTATAATATAGGTTTCTGTTCATATGTTTTGTTGTAAGAGTAATTTGTTGCTAGCATCAAATTGTTTTTTGAATTTTAATAGTGGTTTATTCTTGTTGTGTAAAACTATATCAAAAGTTTTATGAAGGAAATTATTCTAAAAGTGCCTGATTTAAAGATGATTTATAGTACTAGTAATGTTGCTGTTAATTTTTTTTTATGTGAATGTCCATTTTGGTTAAATAAAAAAATATGCTAAAAATTTTATATAATTTTTAATTGCTTGCTTTTACGTAATACAAAAAAAATTTTCCATTTGTTACTTATATCTTTATTGATTTTTAATATACAATTTTGTTTATTCAATATTATTTTTTTAATATATATAATTAGAAAGATGCTTACTCATCTTTAAAAGGCTTATTTCATGAAATTTGGGCAAAATAAATTTTGCGTATTTTTATGTGGTATAGTAAGTTTAATATGTGTTATATGTATAAATGTATGTGAAAATATTTTGAAAAATATAAAATGTGTATACTTCTTGTTCATCAAAGTGAACCAAGTTTTTAAAAAAATGCTTATTTTTTGTTCAGTTATATGCACCAATTTATTGCCTGTGTGTATGTATATTATGAATTCTTGAAACCTCAAGAGAAACTAAGTTGGTGTCATTCATTAATCTTACATGTTAATTCTGAGTATTGGTTTTATGTGTACACACAATATTTAACATAACTAGATTTCCTATGAAGCCATTTTATATGAATTTAATTTTTTGAACAAATTTTGTTCTGTTTTTCCCTTTTTAAAAGTCTGCCTTAAAATATTTTTATAACTGTCAAACAAATAATTTCTTTATTTCAGTACCCATTGCATTGAAGTATAGGTGTAAAGAAATATTTATTAATCTGTAAATAATTTGAGCAATATTTTTAGATGTATTTAATGTAGTTAGGTTTCAGGCTTGTTTATCTGTATTCTCTAAAACTGTACTATTCAAATTCATTGTATTATTTATTCAAATCCTGTATTAATCATGCGAGTTCTGGGCTTATTAATGAAATTATTTTGCTTGAATCCTACTCTTTACTTCTACTCTTTCTGATTCAGCCATTGTATTTCTAGGGTATTTTTTTTTTAATGTTTTGTTTAAATCTGATTTGTGGGGGAGCTTTTTATCCAGTTATAAATTTGTTTGCTAACTTGTCTGTCATTAAAAATATGTTTAATTCAGAAGATATATAATTTCTGTTATGTATTACGCAAAATTAAGGATAACATGATAAAATTTTATATTTTTATTATGTAAGCAAGCATGAGCTCATTTTAAATAAAGCGATAGATGCTTAATAGACTTTTTATATTTTTGAAAAATTGATTTACTTTTATAAGTTAAAAAAATACCATATTCCTCTCATATATGCATACATATAATTTATTTTTTTCAGTTAAGTATGAAAATATAATATTCGTTTCATTTAATGAAACTTTACTTAACAAAATACATATAAATACTTTTTACTTGAATGGATGGCAAATAAGTTTTCAAGAGTCCTTTTCTTTTTCTTATATTGAGCATTTTGCACTGTAGTTCTAAAATTCAGTTGTTAAGCTGTGGAAGCTCAATATTAAAGTCATTATAATTGCCTTCAAAAAAACAAAATACATATAAATACTTTTTACTTGAATGGATGGCAAATAAGTTTTCAAGAGTCCTTTTCTTTTTCTTATATTGAGCATTTTGCACTGTAGTTCTAAAATTCAGTTGTTAAGCTGTGGAAGCTCAATATTAAAGTCATTGTAATTGCCTTCAAAATTAGATGACATAAATATTGCTTTCATTTGGATTTGAAGAATGGCACTGAATATTGTTTAGGTACTTAATAATAAATTATTTGTAATGTTAGACATGTATTTATACCTGCATACTTGCAAATTTGTAACAGGGAAGTTTTAAGTATTATGCCTTATATTTTTTGACGTATTGTATATTTGGATATGAATCTTTTTTTAGTCATGAAACATCAGAGTTAAATAAATATTTATATAACTGGAAGGTTATAAGGTAGAAATCGTACCCCCCCCCCAAAAAAATTAGTTACCATTTGAAGAAAAACTTTTTTTTTTTAAATATTGGCAGTGGAATAAATTGGATTATTTTATTATTTATTTATTTACGTGGTTTGATTCGCATGCTTGACCATTATCTGTAACATTACCTTCAAATGTCATTTTGCTTACAAGGTAGTTTTCTGATAAAGTTAGTGTAAATTTAATAGCTAAAGTATCATACACAGGCATATGGATGGCACTGAAAGCCTTTTATTTACATCTAACAAAAATAAAAAAAAAGAATGTTAAGAAATTCTCATGCAGACAGAATTTAAATTGCTATTTAGTATTATTTAACTGCAAATATTTCAATTCTTTAGAGGATTTCTTCTTTAAAATTAATAAATTATTTCACTAATTATACTAAAATTTATCTCAAATAAATAAAGTATAATTCATTGTAGAAACGTTTCTATATTGTCCAGTAACTGTTATAAGAAATTTATTTCAAATAAGTATAATTCATCATAGAAACATTTCTATATTGTCCAGTAACTGAGTTTATTTAATGTAGTTGATGACAAGGATGATCTGTGATCTGTAGATCTGTAAAAGCAACTATGCTGTCTCCAAATTCTTGCACTTTTGTATCAGCCTCAAAGTAGAACTAAAAACAGAAGGTGATTCAAAGTCAATTTTTCTTTCTTGCTTTCAATATAAACAATTTTATTTTAAAGTGTTAGACTCATTAAAACTCAAGGGAGTGAGGAAGTTCCCCTTGAAGGAAAGAACTCAGCAGAATGACATTCATTTTACAAATGTATTATGATGAAATGATTAAAATTTCAGATATTTTGAGGTACTGGATATGTGGAAATCAGTATCCGGAGCATCTGCTCTAGGAACAACAGAAGCTGTTATATGGCTAGGCATTAATACTCTACCCTCCAAAAGTTAAAGAACAGCATGTTTTTCAGAGCTCACCATTACAAAAAATGTCAGCAACATTTAAATTCACAGTTTAAGTAAAGAAGTTTAAGAAAATATTTTTTTACAACTATAGCTACCACTTTTATTTTATAGAAATGAATACTTTAAAAATGCAAAATTCTAAGTTTTGTTCATTGAATGTTGATCTTCAGTTGTTATTAGCATTTTCGTTGACAGTATCGAGGAGAGTCTATCAGTGTCCAGGAGAACTCATTTGCTCAATTTGTTGAGGTGGCAGGCGATTGGATGGAAATGGAGTTGCCACAAGCTGATGCTGCTAGATGTCTCAATGTCTCGTAGTATGGTGGAATCGGTTTGAGTGCGAGGATTCTGTGTCTAAAAGACATGTTCCAGGCAGACCAAGAGTTATAACACCTGTGGAAGACCGTTATTTAACTCTTTTCGCCCAAAGGAGGAGCAACATTACTGTGTTCACAGGTCTATGCAAGACGACCAGTTGTCTTTGACTTGAGGACACAGAAATGCAATTTATATTGGGCAAGAGAATACATCTCCTCGACCAGTCAAAAATAGGCATGTGTTCTCTTCACAGACGAATCTTGCTTCACAATGGAGAGAGATTCAGGCCATCAGCTGATTTGGAGGGAATAACTCACCAGATACAACCAATCTTACACTGTGGAAAGACACAGTTACAGTGGTGGTGGAATAATGTGCTGGGATCTCTCTCAGTGGTCACACTGATCTGCATGTATTCCATGGAGGAACTTTGAGCGGTGTGAGATGTGGTTACAAGATCCTTGATCAATATATCTTTCCATATGTCTCTGCTATTGGGTTCTGGATTTCTTCTGATGGAGGAGAATGCGCAACCGCGCCGAGCTTGGGCTGCTGAAGAATATCTTGAGGGTCACGGTATGGAGCGGATAGAATGGCCAGCCAATCCCCAGATCTAAATGTGATAGAGCATCTTTGGGACTACCTTGGGAGACAGGTTACTGCTTTAAGTCCTCCTCCAAGGTCGTTGGATGAGCTTGAAAAAGATTGCTGCATGTCATTTTGTTCCATTTCACTGAACGACAACTGACAGTATGGAGCATTGCTGCTGCCAATATATTGCAGCTATGGGTAGGCATGTTCTTTATTAAAACCCGTTTTTGTAATGTTAGTACCACATTCTTCTCCAAAATGATTTTTCTGCTAAGAGTGCAATTTTTTGTTGTAATTAATGCTTTTGTTGAACTTTAGAAAAGTTCTATGTGACATTCATTAAAGGACTGCTTAATGAACATGTCATCTAATTTTTTGCTTACTTCGTTCTCAAATTAAGACACAAAAAAACATGCTGTTCCTTAACTTTTGGACGGCATGTGTTTACTTTAATAGCCAATTTATTTTTACCATATTTAAAAGTCTTTTCTAAATAAAAGCTTTCCTTTCCCTATTTAGAATTTTCTTAATATAAAAATGGGAGAAAATGAAATTATGCGTAAAACATTAAATTGAGATCTAATTAAGTAGCATCAGAATCACATTATAAAATAGTTCAGTATATCATGTATTATCATAAAGTAAATTTAAGTCATTTGAAATGGCCTTCACACAGTACGAAAACCTCCTGGTTTTTCGTATTTCAAGGTCGGCAGCTTTGCTGTAAGAAAAAGATTCATTAGGAATGATACCATGTTATTAATGCATCCATGTACATCATTGAATATACCATTTAGTGCTGTAGTGCCATGGAAAGATGAAGCAATGTTCACCTTCTGTACAATGTATGACATTACAAGCATTGCCACATGTATGCATTGGTGCTGTGTAACAAATCTAATTTCCTGACCTGGGATGCATATGTGTGGCTGTACAGTTCTACTAGTTATGCACACAAGATGTCTGTCATCTTGAGATCCTATATGATCTCCATGTAGTTTCGTAGAACCCATCATTTGCAAATTCTTATAGCAGTGATCGAATCTCGACCAATACTAGCAGTAAATACTCAGTTCAATAAACTGCAGTCCTGGTAGACTACAATTCTTTCATGATCGATTTCTGAGATATGTTTACGAGTTCTTTTTCTTAGACAAGCTGGGCTCATCAAGAAATGAACAGTAAAGCTGTTGAACGCTGGTAGTTTAGCTTATGTTCCCAATGAATGGGCTGGCTGCATGGATGTTTTTGTCATGTGCAATGGGAATATGAGCCAGTTTCTCTTACAAAGACGCCTTTTCTTAGCCAGATGGTCCTTGCTTGCTTTGCCATAATTACCCAGCAAATCATCTTATATGAAACATAACTGACAAGGAAAGAAAATCAAACATGATTTGTGTTTCAATCTGTCCTTTACTTTGTCATTACTTTTGTCTATAATGCATGTGTGCCATATAAGACTGATTATTTACATATACCAGCATGTTTTACATTTCATGCGAATTTTAGATTTATTTAGCACTCCTTCAAGGTGTATTAGCTATAGCCAGTTTAAATTCAGAAATCTTTGACCTTGGTGTAAGATGAGTTAAATTAAAATTAACACTAGTAGTATTATATACAACAAAGTTACCATACTACCTGGAAAACCGGAAAAAGTCAGGAAATTCGAAAATTGACCAAAAACGTCAGGGAATTATTTTAGTCAAAATCTGGAAAAGTCAGAGAATTTCATCCTGCGATCCCCAAAAATGCGAGTTCCGCGCCAACATTAAAAGCGATCACTTTCTTGGCGAATTATGCATCGTGTGAGCGTCATTCGGGCAATTGGCGTACAGCCAATTTTCGCAACTCCAATCAAATTGGCTTAAAGGCACAGCAAGTTTCCAGTAGTCTCGAGAATCAAGAGACCCTTACGCGCATGCGCAGTGCATGTTTAACTAAAGAAAATGCTTTCTTATTCCTGTATAAAACAAAATCGGTTTAGCACATCAAATCGGTTAGTATACGGTACACACGGGGTTTTGCGACATTATGATGAGCAGTAAACGGGCCATTTTGGTGTTGGCGACAATTTTCAAACTCGTGCCAAGGCCGTAGTCAAAATCTTTTTAAACCTTTTTTTTTTCCTTTTTTAATAAATGCCGTATTTGTCATTTTGCAGTAAAATAAAAAAATAGTAATCAGTCATCTAGGCTAACCATTTAATATCTATTCGCCAAAATATCATTGATTATTGTAATTATATTTTTAAATAACTTTATTTTAATGTTATTCGTACCATTTAGTGCGACTTCTTACCTCTAAATATATTTATTATCAGTTAATAATACTTTCAAATTTCAGGCAATTTTTCCTGGCATAATCCTGAAACTAAATTCTAGCAGTATGATGACATACTATCATGAAATTTAATGCACTTATTTTTTGCTTATGTATGCTGCTAAATAAATATGAAAATTTTTCATCCAGATTGGGCAGATTCTGTGTCTTCAATCGAGAAAACAACTCCTATTACAGTTATAATAGAAATGCTTTGGGGATTTTATATATATGTGTGTGTGTGTGTCATATGTAATTTTTGTGTTTTCAAGTGTTACTGTAATTAATTTACCTCTCAGCACAGTCAATCTGCAGTACACGAATAGACTGGAATTTTCTTAAAGACACACCTGGAAAAGTCGGAGAATTTCATTTTTCTGTTTGAGTGGCAGCCCAAGTATTCTGATGTAAATTTAGAAATCTTTTATGTAAATATCAAGGTGAGTCAAACAAAAAATAAGCCAGGCTTTCTGATGTATGAATAATTTGCCTTTTGACCATATCGGACACATTTATCTGCAGAATTTGAAGCATGATTGTGAAGCTACTTAAATTGGAATCTGAACTCAATAATATGAACATGGATATTCATCGTAGTAAATGCTTTAGTAGGATAGTTTAGTGTATTTAAAGAGTTTTGGCAACATGTGGAGATTCATTAAATATTTATTGTTGCATGCCTGTTATTTAAGGTAAACATTACATGTAATGTAAATTTTCAAAAAGTAATACCTGAGGTTAGTTATATATTTTCATAGCAGCTGAGGAACTGGTAAAACATTGAGCATTTTTAGACGATAAAATAGATTTAATTGCATTCAAACCTGTCAAAATATGTGTACGAACTTCACGACTTTATGACAGAATATGCCATATTGTTTCGTGTTTAAAGGGTAACTACCTTTTCCTTTCTTTCACTAAATTAAGAAATGCAATTGCTGTAAAATTTCTTCTTTATCAAAAACTATACGTTGTTATAACTTCGGCTCTCTCTTCTTTTGTACTATTCAAATTTTTGACTAACCTGGTACTTTGTTAATGGTGCAGCAAATAATGCGCGTTCAAAATAAGTGGATTCACTTTAACGCGGAGTATTAAGACAGAATTTTGAAATTCTTCAGGTTCAAAAATGTGATTTTCCTTATGTGTAATGTATGTAAGTAAAAGGCCAGGTCCCCTTTCGAAAATAGTTCGCGACTGTATCTGTTCTCAAAGATAAATTGTTATAGTGTAGTTTTATTAACATATTATGGAACTTGCCTTATTAAGCTTAAGAAACTTAGTCCTAAAGGATGTATATACCTTATAAAGTTGAAAAAGGACAAAAATAGAAAATGCATCCCTAGTGGTCATGGAAGTATTTAACGTAATATGCAGTTACTTGGAAGGGCCGCTGTATACTTTGCAGTATTTTGTATAATGGTATAAAGACTACCCAGCATTTCATGGTTATAAAGGAGACTTGGATTGGCATCCCTGAGGGCAATACAGTTTATCCTTGGTATAAGATTAGGTTTTGCATCTGGTTACCAATAATGTTACCATCGACGCTGGCTGTTATATAATTCTGATTAGCAGTGTGGCCATACCAGATTCATTTGTCCTAGGATTCCACGTATTTCTGCACTAAACTATCTCTGTGAGGACGAGCATCATTTTCTGTAGGGCAGAATCGGAACAGACGTGCCATAAAAAGGGCTCAATACTTTATGCAAGACGATATCTTTATAAATCATAGTTATTAAAGTACCATTCAAAGTCCACGCAGAATTACGCGTTAACCCTACACCCTACATGACACCTTTCTGGAGGAGGAATATGGGAACTCCATTAAAATCTCTTTCAACAGAGTTCTCCCAAGAGTTGAAATACACTCCCGCTCTCATTAGAAGAATTGGCATTACAAATCGCTCTCTATTCTAAAACGTAGTCCACTGGAAAATATTGAAGACTTATTGTCATGAAGTTCAAGCAACGTGTTCAGTACATCATGTATAAGACTTCTTGTCTTGAAGTTGCTGAATTAAAAGAAAACATACAGGGCCATTTCTAACAGCTGATAAGAAACCTTTTTGGCTGTATATAATAGTCTTGAGGAAGATGGCATACACAACTGTTGTGTGCTACATACTGTGTGACATGTTGTGTATGTCACATATAAACACATATGTTTTTACTCATATTTGTTATGGTAATTGGACGACATTAAGCAAGTAAAGTTATGTGGATTTTTTAAATAACATGTTATTTTTATGTTAATTCATTACTGTAATTTCTGTTTCTCGCTTCGACTTTTGCCAAAATAATGATAAGGTGCAATATAAATAGCAACCAAATGTGTAATTTAGCGATAGATTTGAAAACACATCAGAAAGAAGTTTATTTCGTGAGCCGTCTATCTAGTTTTGATGAGCGACTTCTTGTATTTGCAACTCTCTTAGACCTTAATGTCACGAGCTGGAGAGCCGGGGTTGTTTATACAATGAAGCCACTTATTGTGTTGCACATATTTACATTCCTAAGATTCCGCAAATAGCAATTTTCGTTAAAGGTTGCTTGTATCTAGAAGACATAGCGTAACTTTTATCCTTTGTCTTTAATGTTCTAGTCTTCTAATTTAAGCACGAAGATCAAAAGTCGCCCGGAACATACACATGTTAATCAAGATTTAGTTTTAATAGTTAATTAAATTTAACCTTGCAACCAGAAATCGGCTTAGCTGCATTCAAATTTCATAAAAATGATACTGAAATATGATAGGAAAAGGTTCTTGCCTTGAAGATGCTAAGCAGGTTGTGATTAACAGGCAAGCAATTAGATTTAATCCTGCAGCATAATTCTCCTTTCATGCAGTTATGACAAGTGATCTACTATTCTGATACTGATTTCGAATGTCTTATCACTTGCAACATTCCTGAAGTTTAGAAATAATACCAGGTGCAATATTTAATCTTGAGATATCTATCTCTGAATGTATGTCACTATCCTGTAATTTTTACAGCTTCATTGTTCCATATTGACTAAAGATGTTGACTAAAAGACTCATGTTGACTAAAGATCATCTTGTATAATAAAAAGAACAAACATGTTTTCTGATGCACAAGATTCACGAAGTCCTCACACTGGGAACTACTTGAAATAATTGAAATTGGTTTTTCAGGTTTCCGTAGTAGCTTATTTGTGAGAATTTCTATTAATTAATCCATTATCATTGCCCTTACTCATTTGTTCCAACATAATAATACCACATACACATAGTAAAAACTCCTTCAACTTATATATCTGGGGGGGATGTATGAAGAAACCTTTTATTGCAGAACAGTAAATTCAAAAACGCCATATGAAACACCCATTCTTATAGAACTTACCATTACTTCGTCATCCAAAAAATCGACATCGATTTCGGCATATTTCCAGTGGTCTCTTGTTTTGTATGCTGTAGCAAAAATATATTTGGTTACTGCTCCTTGTTTAATGACTGCCAAAGAAGCAGGAGTTCGACCGTCTATAAAGTAATGGAAACGCAAGCAGCCCTTATATGCACCTTGTGTTTGGATGTATGGTGTCAGGAATCTAGCGAAATGATTATAGGCTTCCTTGCTTTTCACAACCATTGCATAACCTGCGTAAAAGATAAAAAGATTAAGAGTCAGAAAAGCACACTACCTTTTAATAATTCAAAAGATTTTATTTTATTCATTTTTTTACGGAACTTTGCAAAGTCTGACGGCAGGATATTTTACAATTAAAATTCGGTTTAACGAAAGTTTTCGGATTCTTAACTAAACGAATGAGAAATTATAGAAAGTTTCTAATTCAAATATGTTGATGGCCTTTGCTGGTCTATTCTATTGCTTCCATCCGTCGTTTCCCAAAGAAATTCCCTTTTCTGCATAAAATGTGCCAATGACCCGAATTTATTCTAATATGCCATTTTTAAAGTGCCCATCCCTGGTGAAATTGGGACTGAGTTTAGATACTGTTCCTGTTTTTTTAGCACCAGAGGCGCTATCAGTCTCAAAACGCGATTTTTATCCGTATCACTCTTCTGCCCAAGCCACTTTTCCCACTGTTGCCACCGAATGTTATTGGGATATATTATTTAAAAAGATGTTAAATAATCAAGAATCTGTATGTATGTATGTTTCTGGAATTGTGATTAAACGACGGCCACCGAATTTTTAGTACACGTAGTTCTCCACCCGAACACGGACACTTCGAAGTCCAGATTTCAAATTAGTTTTTCATTCATCTCAGATTTTGTATACATTTAACAAATTTTTGTTTAATATTATTGCGTGCGTACGGGTTCATAATTCAAGTTCAAAACTCTGGAATTTTCCACAGAAATATTCATACAAGTGTTCAAAGTATCACACAGTACAATCAGTAGTTACACTTCAAACTACTTAGAACTTTAAACACAACGCAATGCAATGGGCATCTCAAGAAAAAGCTAATCCGATCTCACGCTGAACTCGCAACAAGAACAGCAGAAGCTAATTAAACAACTGACAGCAGATGCTGTCTCTTCGGCCTTAAGTAGTTTTCAACTGGCCGCGAAAAATTTCTAGTACTTTTTGCTTCTTGAAATTACTGGAGAGCAATAAGAGGAGTTACAACTAACATAGTGGTCAGTTACATTTATTCAATTTCAATACATATTATGGTAATACAGGAACCAAAACGTTTCCAAATTTGGCAATTTTTCGCTAAATTTCGTGACAAAATAAGTTACCAACACTGCTGTCAGCTTGGCGATATCTCGCCAAATTACAGAGATACCCATTTACACAAATTGCCCCTGTATTCTTACCTTTCCGGCATAGCTTTTTCTTAAAATTTGTCTCGCACTACATTACACAGAAAAAGACAACAATTTTACTTATGATTTTACTAAAATTACCTACAAATTTTATAACGTTATAATAGGTTCTATTTAGCTGACACTTGAATCTGAATTCTACAAATTACTCAACAAGGGAGTTATCACTACGTTTGCAAATGGTATGACGGAGAATTGCGAAAGTTTAAACAACCCTTATATAAAATTGAACTTTTAACATAAAAGGCACAACTTGAGTTGCAAATAAACCATTAATTGTGTGGATGTAATTTCATGAAGAACAGGTACTTAAATTTAAACTTTGGTAATCTTAAAACTACAAAGGCAATGAACAAAGCTGTAAGTTGGTTCAGCTAACTTTCGACGCGTAAGTTTAAAACAATCGGCTGCGAAAGAATGCAAAGCCGAAATAATTGCATTTAGCTGGCAAAAGTCTTAACAGATCTTCGCTAGTGCCAGAAGCTCTCTCTCTCTATCTAAAGATTTTAAACTCTCAGCTTAAACACAACCCTATAAATAAAATCAGCGATTTCAAAACGAGAAATGACTAATGTTCGAAAACACTTTTATCTCCAAAACGCCAGGCTTTTGCCATTCGGCAAAACGTAAGCTTTCAATTTTAATTCATAAATTCGGCTACTTGAAAGTAATGTGCTGAAAATGCCTAAAATATAATACTTACACTCCACGCACCAGCGTCTTTGCCATCCACTAAAACTTAAGACGTTTAAAATTTAATCGTACTGCTATTGAGTAGCAAACCAAGTGATTTAAAGGCAATAAACGCAGTTCTTAAAAGTGCATTTTTACTTTTTAATCTCCTTTATTTAAATAAGCATGCATTTAAATCACTAGATGTCAAATAAGGAATATTAAATATTTTTATGAAACGACACTAGCCAGACTCATTAAAATCATAAGATCCTGCTTTTTTTTTTATCATAAACAACTCTTTTAGGTGGCTGGCGGCTCGAGATGACAGTACCTAACACTCGATCGGGAATTCCAAAGATATAGTGCTTTTAAATATTTAGTCATTATGCTTATAAGGAGTTCTCCCGCCTTCTTCGCATTCCTTCGTGGTGTAGTCGTCAGCACGCTCGACGCGTAACCGAGAGATCCATTGTTCGATTCCCGGCGAAGGCATTGCTGATTTTTCATTCTTCTGCTTCCAAACAAAATCCTAATGACTCTAAAACTTGCGCGCGAACTAAAAAAGGTGGCGGATGATGATTCTCCACCACCGGGATTTGGCGATCGGGTCCCCAAAACCCGAGTCGCCCTTTAAAAGGGGGAGTATATAAGGTATTTCTCCCGCCTTATTTGCATTCCTTCGTGGTGTAGTCCTCAACACGCTCGACGCGTAACCGAGAGTTCCGTGGTTCGATTCCCGGCGAAGGCGTTCCTGGTTTTTCATTCTGCTTCCAAACAAAATCCTAATAACTCTACATGCTCTTGAATTGCATGTGCCGTAAGTGCAAAGAAAATCCTACGACACAGAAATTAGTTGCAAAGTCTTCAAATATATCAACAGTAAATAGTGTGATATTGTTGCTGAAGCAATGAGGCTGAATGCATAACAATTCCTAGAATTCAGTATGAAAACTATTTAGCAGGAGATAAATGGAAATACATTGTGACCCTGAGGAAGCTTGGATTTATTTAAATGACTGAAACAAAAAAAAAGGTTTATTTATTACTGAAAACGAAGAGAAAAAATGCACAAACGTTCATCAGTGCGAAAACATTTTCAGTAAGGGGTTTATGCTTGTCGCAGGATTCTTTTACAATGAGAAATTATAAATAAAAGTGGGAAAAAACGTTAAAATCCACTCATTATCAACAGAAAGTGTTACGCTAAAAATTTTATTTCTTTATCCTAATGATTTTCAAAGAGTAAAACCCATCAAGATAAAACAACAAGTCGTACTTCGAAAAGTATCGCTACATTGCATGAAAAAATAAAGATTGAAACAGGTATTGGATATATACCTTCTCAACTTATTCCGGCGAGGCCCCCCTAACGATTCGGCTATGGACCATTGGCCTTCAGTCTCTTGAAAAGGGATAAGCGCAAACCCACCACGATTGATGGAATCTGGAAAGTAGTGAAAAGAGTAATGGAAATCAATACCTCTGGAAATTTTACTAAAATCTCGATACAGACTTATAGTCCAGAAAAAAAGGTATTTGATCAAACATTTAAAAGCACTTTTTGCATTTTAAACGGCTTCGAAATTGTTCTAAAAATATGTAAACACTCTGTCAATTCAGAGAATTTCAGATAATCTGTACGTTTATTTTACAAAACACGATATATATGCATAGAATCTGAAATATAAAAATAGTTTTTCATTTACACTGAAGAGACAGAATGTAAAAGTTGACTAAGTTTCTTTATTAATAAATGTGGTGGGAGCAGATGAAAAAGGCATACTTAAATTTGGGATAGTGAAACTTTTAATCATTGTAAAGATCCATTTTTGTTGCATTATTAATGTGATTAAAAGCGCCACCTATTTATTATCCTTTTATATCTTGAATTAAGTTGCTCTTGAATGGCAACATTGTTGATACATACATCTGTTTTGTTTCGCTATCTTGTGAATGGGGAAATTCCCGTTCTAAATAAGCAGCAGTTAAGTTACGTTACTGAAATATTGAATGTTTTTCATCATTAAGATGTACGAATCATTATACCAAACTCTACATGTAAATAGTTGCATTAATAGATATGTGTTTGTAAAATGAAATAAAATGGACATTAAACGAAGATGGATTTCGAGTCAAAACAATTTTATCCAATAATTTTATGGATTTCTGTTTTGCTAGTTTATTACGCGAATATTATTCGAAAAGGGAAGCGGCTAGTTTGAGATCTTTACAAAACATTCAACAATAAAATAATAATGTTGCGTGCGTAGGCGTTCGTAATGGATTGAATGCACACAGAATCTATTACAGTGTGATAGAATTTATTTTTCCAAAAGACACATTTTACAGCTCTGGAACTTTCCATAAAAGTATTCGTACAGCTCCTTTCACATAGTACAATTATCACAAGTACAATTAGTAGTTACCATTTCATAGTACAAGTATCACATAGTACAATTAGTAGTTACCATTTCACACTAATAAGAACATTAAGCACCGCACAATGCATAGCTACGGTGACCATATTTTTTCGGAGAAAATAAAGGACACTTGTAACGTGACATGGGGGAGGGGTTATGGTAATTTAAATTCGTGCTCAATAATTTTGTGTTAGGGGTGGGGGTTTGTGCGTTCGTGTGACGTCACAAATGTTAATTTGGGGTCTTCCAAGGTGTGACAAATTGTGACATGGGGATTGGGGATGAGCAGGGTCAAAATTATCCCAAATATTGCGATCATTTATGGACGCCTCCTGATAAAAAAAAAACTCCAAAAAACTTAGTAATTCAAAAGGTTTATTAAAACAATAGAAGCAGACATTAATATGTTCAACGAGTTTTAAATAATGTAATATGTAAATATAGGATATTAAATAATTTATTGCTCATACTTTCCAGATGTATTTACTTACATACAGCTTTGCTAAGCAGTCCCTAGTTATGTGGTGGTGGTACTAACGCGAGAAGCAAGCATTGCTCCGGCCTGATTGCGTATTTGTCAGCGCACGGCTCGGCTGGCATTTAGAAAAATACGTTGCGGGTGCTCCGATCTAGAGTTGCAGAAAACCAATTTGAGAAATTTGATTTTGCGACGATTTCTCAAAATAAAGGACAATATGCTTATTTCAGGAAATAAATAAAGTTAGAGGACAGAGCCTTCAAATAAAGGACTGTCCTCTGAAATAAAGGACGTCTGGTCACCGTATGCATAGCGCATCTGAAGACTGTAGTTAATACGAACTCCAAATTCAACTCTGAACTAACAACTGAGAACAGATACGCTCTCCGATTTCATGTAGTTGTCCCCCGGCCGCCGAGAAATCTCTAGTACCTTCCATTTCTCGAAATTACTCGAAGGCGTATGCGGGAAAAGTTACATATCAGGGCCGTACATACAAGGATCAATTACAGTAATACAGAAACTCGACCAACTCAAATAATTAAAGAAAATTGGCTACTTTCGGCGACAAAAAGTAGTCCTCAAAATCATCACCAGCTTGGCGGTATATTGCCATTTAAGCGAGATATCCATTTACCGGAATGTTAAATAAACTTGCCCCTGTAATCTTATTTTTCCGGCAGAACTTCGTTTCTTCAGATTTTTCATGTTACATTATACAAAAGATACTATAATTTCACTAAAATTATTAACATATAGTTCGTAACAATAGTAATGATGATGGATTTTTATGAAAATATTACGTACATTCTTAACAATGGTAGCCTTTAAGTTTTCTTGTACATAAGGATAAAATGAACACTTGCTGAGATGCGAAAATTTTTTTCTGATTCCGAACCAACATCCTCCTCAATACTCTATTGTTTACATTCAGTTATTCACTGCTAATTTCAAATTATTTTTATGTGTTTTGCTTTTTAAATTATATTACTCGTGTTTAATTTTATTACAGTTATTCAATTCTTTAAATCCTTAATGTTTCTAAGTCAGAATTTAGAATTTAATTCAGGATTATTCCATTGTTCATCATATTTCATACTTATTCTCAGTTGAAAAGTTTTAACAGTAACTTAAAATTAATTGCAATTATTTTAACAACCTTCATTTACCATTGAATTTTAACAACCTTCTCTAACTGAATTTTTTTTTTAATTTGTTGCTGAATTTGTTCAACATAATCACTGACAAATTAAATTTCTAATACCACAAAATTTTAATCTGTAACTTTCATAAAAACAGCATTACGTATTCAAAACTGAAAACAGTAATAATTCAGTTTTTTTTTCTATTCTATAAACCATTTTAGTTGCAGTTATTAATGAATAAATAAATTATTTCATTATTATGTAAAATTTCTGACGGAAATTCTAAAGCTATGCTTTTAAAAATATTTTGCAATTACGCACTTGAATTTTATGTGGCGTAAGGGCAAAGAACGTCATGTTTAATAACATAGGTTAAAATTTCAAAAAAGAAGGAAAAAGTATATAAAAATGTATGCCAGTACTTAATACTGTCTCAGAAATTCTAAACATATGCTGCTATGCTGCTTTTAAAAATTTTGTGCTTGAATTGTATGTGACATAAGGGCAATCCTATAGTCAAGCGATTCTTAACAAGAGATTAAAAGAGAGAGAAAAAAAAATGGCTACCTGCAGCGCTCAGCGAGAACTTAAAAAATCATCTGACGCGACGTTAAATCTGAATACTTTCAGATTTTTCTTACTTTCTCCCCCCCCCCTCCATCTTAAACATAATTTAAGCTATACTATCAAACTGTGACAGAAGAAGTCTGGAATTTTTCTTTTAATGCCGAACATTGGTTATGAATAATTCATTAAATTGAAATAGTCCAAGTAATAAATATTAACACGAGGTTGAACAACCTCTTGTAAATTAATATTGAAAACGGAAATGGACCAAAAACATATGGCCATGCATTTTAAATCAATTTATTATAAACACTCTGGGAACGATTTTTGTATTATTTGCAGATTAATGACGCATTAGTTTTGAAGTATTTATGTACTAGTAGATCACAGCACACACACACCCTTCCCTCCCCCATCACTTCTAGATACTGCATCGAATTTCTCCCGCAAGCGAAGATTTGAAAAGACAGATGAAAACAATTCCATAGTGTAGTAATTACGTTGCATTGAAATAATAGTAATACGATATATTTTGCTGGATATTAGAACTTGCTGATGAGAAAAAACACTAGTACTTTAATGCCTAGAATAAGTCTCCCTTAACCAGTACCCAGTTACATAGTATGATAAAAATAACGGCACTTTTTAAGGTTTAAATTTACATACAGCGAATTATTAAATCTACGGCGACAATTTTATAAGTAGACAGACATTTGAAACAAAACAATTCATTCCATTCCACAAAAAAATTCGTTAACGTTCAAGTGATAACAAATGTGGAAAAACATTTAATTTCGTTTTTCTGGCATATGAAATCGTCTATAATCGCTTAATTCTAAATAATCTGTACGATTTTTCGATCTGTAAGATATTATTAATTGAGGCCGATAAATCAAAAAACACTTCCGACGGATTTCGAAAATTGCAATTTCTACAGGATGTTATCACAGAACATGAAAATGCAAATTCTACGAATATATATTCAATTATTCGGGAAACTCTCTTATCGGGAAATTATACTCTAGGATTCGGTCACAGAAGACAAAATTAGACATCATTTTGCTTATGACGAGTTTTCGTTTGATATCGAGACAGAAGAAGTGATGGTACTAATTTAGAGAATTAAAGTATCTGAATAATACTGTCAGATGTCTGACAATTAATAATGAGCATGCAAATAATCGGAATAATGCAGGAAAAAGAAAGTATAATACAAGATTAATCGGAAATATGGTTCACATTTGATCATAAATCGTGTCATAACAGTATCATTAATGAAGGCTTCCAGAATTATTATCTTGCTGCTGCTGCAACATTCCCGTGTTACTGCAGCAATGCTATGTTTAAATCATGTGCCATCAGTCTCGCGACTTCACAGTTATTTGGATACAATTATTATTACTTCACAGTTATTTAGGTATAATATTAGATATGCAATCGTTCACGAGTGCAGTTAGTTCTTACGTGTTCAGCGCCATCTTGAATAATGGCATATGCTCGACGCGTAACTTTTATTTGAAATGAGAAAAATGAAGTTCAACATACATACTTCAAACCAATTTTGGTTCACCCTATACAACTTCCTTAAAATGCAACACTACTAAAAAAAACGTCGGGGTAAAACTTTTTAACTGATTTTAATAAGTCACTGCTTATTAGATAACTGTACAGAAAGAATTAGACTACACCTTGTATTGTGAGTAACTTTGTCCTCAAGTGTTTTGCAAGCTTATCAAACATTGTTACCAGATTTTATTAACTTGATGGTAAAGCCAGGTTTTGTAATACGTGTAATACGCTGTCTGCCTACCATGACGTGATCACATCTAAATCAATGGTTTTCTCTCACGTTGCGAGACTGTGAGTAATCATCTCCTATATTCGGTTTCAGTCGACGTGCCTCAGTGATGCAGTCAACATCGGTATGAGCGTAATGTAATACAACATTGTAACCACATATCTCTGCGTAAAGCATTTCTTCCTGTATGTGCGTTCACGTGCAATAAACTTCTCTAGTAACTGTACTTCAGAAACAGCCTTCATCAGGAAAAATGTTGATAATGAAGAAAAATCTATTTACAATGAAAATTTAGAAGGAAATTATAAAAAGCACAGACGGCAGTACTCCAGTGACCGATATCACAAAATTTTCCCACTACTCGGCGTCGATGATTTGCTCAACATTAAAGAAGGAAGAGATAGAGGCCTAATGCAACAAACGAAGTCTGGAAAGTACCAAAAAATAGCAATGCAAGAAGCAACGGCCACGTATTCCGGGAGATGTAAAAAAACTGCTTCTCGTCTGAATAAACAAGACGCGATTAGCCAGTGATATTCTAACCAAGAACTTGGCAGAAATCAAAAGTCTTGTACGCAGACTTCATAAGTAAACTGGTAGGAAAAAAAAAAGGGCTTTAAGCCGAGAAGAGCTGACTTTGAAAAGAGGAAAGACATCCATTCTATTTAAGAAAGTCTGATAGTTGCGTTGCGAAGGCATCCGAGCTCATGGTTTCGGCGTTACTTGCTGCTACCTGCTTCTAATTGTGATGGAACGAGTTTTTTTTTTTTTTTTTTTTTTTTTTTTAAAAAAATTTTTGTAAAAAGATGCTATACAGGACCTACATTATAACAGAGGAGACGGCAATGCTTAGTCATATTATCATGGAAGAGCATGTCACAAAAATCTTGTACGCTAATGCAAGCGGAAATTTCGAAGTCAAGCTCTTGCTTCCGTATCATTGCGTCAAACTCTTGCATGTGTATCATTCCAAGAACCTATGAGAATCCAAGAAATGCAAGGAGCAGGAACGTCATTTGGACATCTTTAACGACAAGGCACTCATACCTTGTTCGTTGAATGAATTAACACAGTCTTCTGTTCCGTATAAAAGAAAGCATTTTAAAAAATGTATCAGCTGTTGAAAGTCTTGTTGGCAATCCTAAGCCTTAAGGACCACTTACTGGAGAAGTTCGGATTCATTAAAGTCAAGTTCTTTCCTCCTACCCATCACTGTACTACAACAGTCCATACATCACCAGTTAATTTCAAATTTTAAAAATATTTAGACCAACGTACAGTTCCAGCAAGGCTTAGAGTGATAAACAGAACAAACCGAGAGTTTTGGAAAATAATCTTCATATTACATAGGAATATTTCATATTACAAAGGAACAAAAATCTGCGTAATTTTCATTCAAATTAAATTCTGTTAATTAATCACGTTATGATTCTGTTAACTCTATTAATTCAGCAAAGATTCTGTTAACTAATCACGATTCTTTTCAAAATTGAAAAATGCTGTTTAATTTGTTTTATGTATTTTGACTTTATATTTTGCATTAACCAATTTTATGTGAATATTTTGGCTTTCGAATGAATCAACTGAGTTTCCATTGTTTCGTATGAAGAAATTTGCTTTGATATACAAGTGATCTGGATTGAAAAGAACTGCACTCGTTCAAGGATAGAATTGTACTCGTAAAGCAAAAAATCATTGTAGTTCGTCAAGAAGGCCTAGCAGCCACTTTTTTGGGGGGTAACTACTGCATAAATGTAAGTAGCTCTATTTCATAGTTCTAAAATTTAATAATTTAATAAGGCTGTTATAATGGTTATTAATAACTGACTTAAGAACAAAGAGGGATCTCATATTAATTGGCTATTCTACAAGTTTGTTCTCATAGACAGCCATTCCTGGAAGCCATCTTATCGATATTAAATAGAAGGTCACAGCAGTTGGAATTTTAAAATGAGGAGAAGCTCAAGCTTTGTTTGATGTATTTATTAACGTTGAACTCTGATCCGATTCAACTAACAAAACTCGATGTTAACCAGAAAGCATAGAATTGGGTTTGGGAAAAACTATATGCACATGACATCAAATAACGGCACAAAAAGTTCATCCTTTTATTTTCACGGAGAAAAATATTATGCACCACTTTGATAGCAATATTAGCAATTGTAAGTAATTTATTACTATTATCCCAAAGGGCGTTAGCCCAGAAGGGCTATTAATTTCGTTTTGGCATTTTGCGTTGAAAACTTTTAAATATCCGTTTCACTTTTCAAATTGTTTTCAACAAATATTATCGCCCTGTGTTATATTTAAAGGAATTAAATAATGAAGAATCTGCATAATGTATGTTTCTTACATTGTGATAAAACAACGGTACCCATCAAATTTTGAATAACGTAATCCTCTACCGAATATGGGCATTTGGAAGTTCTAATTTGGAATTTGTTTTATTAACAATTTCATATTTTGTAACATTTTAACGAATTTTTGATTAACGATCTCAACGATTTCAAAGCGAGCAATGACACCCCCCTTTCTTTTTTATCTCCGGTGCGCGGAACTATGTATCGGAAATTCTAAAGATATGCTCATTTTAATTATTTTGCGATATTGCTCTTGAACTGAATTTTATAGTTTAAGTGCGAAGAACATGATATTTAATAAATAAAATTAGCATACAAAACGTTAAAAAAAAAGCCCCTTTACACGTAATTTAAAATCTAAAGCCTTTCAGATTTATTATTATTATTATTATTATTATTATTGTTGATTTTTATATCGTTTATGTAAGGGAAGTATTTCGCGAAGGGAGTACATTGATTCCTCAGGAAATCTACCAGGAGAAGATATATGAAATTTCAGAACTATTAATGTATGCGTATAAAGCTGCGTTGTCTTTACTACGCATAAAGGCTTTACTACGCAACATACGAATTAGATTTCCGATTTTCATTCTTTCGTGTAGTGCGACGACTGCTATTCGATAAGTACATTCGTGTGCAAAATTAAGAGAATTTGCAAATTATATCTATTTTTTCGAAATGTACTGAACCAAAGGTACTAATTAAGACGTCAAAAAATTTTGCAAATATTCAGAGTCAAATACATAGGCGTACAAGTAAGTATGTGTCTGATTGTGGAGGGGATAGAAGTGCGCAAGGGGTTTTCGGCAATTTGTGTGCTCTTACTCCTTCACGATATTCGCTGTCTATCTCGCAAAAGTTGGGCAAATTTTATAAAGTATCAGGTGAAATGAGTAGCCATGAACGTATGGATGACGAAATGAGATGAATGTAGATTGAAGGCAGATAATCATAAGCGCAGGTGGCTAGAGAGTTCAAGGTAACGAACGCTCTGTGTCGTCTGCAATTTGCGGAAATAGTTTCAAGACAGAGTTCGTATCAAGAAGACCTGAACAAGGTCGACCAAAATCCATAACGATGAGCAGGGATTGTTATTTGGCACTTTCAGCGCGGCGACACAAGACTACTACAGTTTCACAGATCATATGTGAGTTGTATACTTCCACTGTTTCACGGCCTATAGTGCCCGAAGGCTTCACGAGAATGGCTGTTATACCAAAAGACCTACTGTTTGCGTCCTGCTCATTGCGGCATACAAGAAAGCACGTTTAGCATGATGCAGATAACAATACTTTGGATCAGACTTCAATGGAGCGCCGTGCTTTTCGCAGATGAATCGAAATGCACCCTGGACACTGATTCCCGGAGTACCTCTATCTGGAGAGAGCCCGGAACACGATATTATCTCTCCCTCATCAGGGAAGATAATCATTACGGTGGTACAGATGTAATGATTTGGGCAGGTGTAATATTGGATAGCTACATACCCCTGCATTAGTTTGACAACAAAGGCTGTCTGACTGCTATGAGGTATAGAGTAGACATCTTAAAGCCCTATGTTCGACTTTTCTCGGCGGCAAGTAGTCCTAGATTCTTGTTAATGAAGGACAGCGGTAGTCCCCATAAGGCTCAGCTAGTCGATGATAACCTGGAAAGTGAGGATATTTGCTGCATGAATTGGCCAGCTAGATTTCCTGACTTGAACCCTCTGGGACGCTCTTGAGAGGGAAATTTCTTCTTAATATCTCCCTCCGAGAACCATTCCGGAGTTGAAAACTGCTTTGCTGGAGTGGGATTGGCTGCGACAAGGACTGCGCTACTGCCTCCTGTCCGGTATGCCGTCACGATGCGCGGATCTAACTGGCTGTGAGAGGGGTGATTTTTTTTAGACTCATTTTCAGTTCTATATAGCAACGTGGGGACCATATCCCATATCCCATATTAGACTCCTTTTCAGTTCGATATAACAAAGTGATTTTTACACATCCTTGCACGATGTGTTTTACTGATAATCATACGCACATAAAATGACTTTTGAATGGTGTACATCTTTCTCTGTTGTAAATGTACATTCATACCAAATTTCATTAAAATCTGTCCATTAGTTTTTCAGTAATTAAACATAATGTGCAAAGTCTCTTAAATTTTTCACGTAAGTGTATTAATCTTTTCCTACACTAATTGAGAAAGTGATTTTCCCGCCTTCTTGAGAAATGAATGATGCCCTCTTGCTTCGGTTAGAGATCGAGGTTCCTAATATGGAGTCCATTTGAATTCAAACTAGAATCTCCTCCAGAAAAGAACAGAGGTGGGTGTTCACTTGCAGTGTCTGTAATAAGACGGAGAAGTAAACAAAACTGATTGATTGTTTATTCTTGAGAAAGACCACTGGATCACGACCTTCAAAAAGAGCTCTTGAAACTCTAGTTTTCGAAGGTCGTCTTAGGAGTTCTGAAACTGGATAGAGCTATTAACCAATGATTCCCAAACCCGTAGATCGGGAAAGAATTTTTGGTGGATCACGGAATATTTTTCCTTTCTATACAATTAAATATATCTATCTGTAATTAAGAAATAATTTAAAATTATCATTTAATTATTAAGAGTATTTATTTATATTTACTTCATTGTCACACGATTTTATTCACAGAATTTTCTTTCTTTCTTTCTTTCTTCTTTTTCCAGAGCAGCAATCAGTTATATTCTGTGTGGGTAGTAATAAATCTCAAGCACGGTATGCGGTTCAAGTACGGGAAACACTATTACAAAATTTCTATAAAACCAGACTTATTCTAAACCTGAGTTCATCATTATAAATTATGTAGTAGTTTTGATATTTCTTTAATTTAAAGAGAACATCATTGAGTTTGCGATAAGGGAACTTCTTGAAAAAAAAATTTCTCAAACTTTACAACAGAATGCTCTTTATATATTAATAGCTCTATAACGTAAGATGCATAATCGGTGCATAATTAGAACATACATGTTGCCACAACAGGAACTAAAACATCTTTCACGCTCGGGTATGCTGCCATTCGGAAAAGTGTAAAATGTTTTGACTTCTGAGCTTAATTTATATATAACTGACTAAAAAAAAGTGATTTAAAAGCAAGGAACTCTTATGTTATCGAATTCAGAAATGTAAAGCAAGGTACTCATACGTTATCGAATTCAGAAATGTATGTATGTATGCATGTATATATGCGTACATGAACTATGTAGTAATACATAATACATGAACACATACATCCATATATATACATGAACATGGTAGTACAGCAGTATAAGTATAAAGTAATACATGTAATACATGAACAGATATCTCCTACACATATAGTGTGGATATATACACACACGTTTGTGAAAATTGCAACACCAAGAAGGAATCGTCATAATTGAATGCAATTTAATACACAGTTGAGTGGTAGTGGTACAAATAAATGATTAAATGTTCAAAGCAAACAAACAAGAACAAGAGATCAGAATCAGTATTTTGTGTGGCCACCACGCGCCGCAATAAGTGCTGCTACACGACGTGGCATGGAGTCAAACAAAGTTTGAATGTCTGACTGAGGAAGAGCATTCCATATCGTTTGTACGCGTACCCAAAGTTCGTCTGCAGACGCAACAGGACGAGGATCACGAGCAAGACGCCGACCAATTACATCCCACACATGTTCAATTGGCGACATATCCGGGGAACACGCAGGCCAAGGAAGAAGCTGTACCTGCTGCGCTGCAAAGAAGGATTTAACAATCCGAGCAGTATGAGGGCGGGCATTGTCCTGTTGAAATACAGCGCCTGGCAAGCTTTGAAGGAAGGGAACAGCTTCGGGCTGTAGAACTTCACGGATATACCGGTTGCTGTTCAGATTGCCCACAATTCGTAGCAATTGAGATCGTCTATGATATGCTATGGCGCCCCAGACCATAACTCCGGGTGTTCGTCCACTGTGGCGTTCGATAATGCACTCCGGAAGGTGGCGTTCACCGGCATAGCGTCTGACACGAATGCGGCCATCATGGTACCACAAATTAAAGCGGGATTCGTCAGAAAACACGACATGCTGCCAATCAGCACGCCAGTCTCTATGCTGATTGGCCCATTGTAGCCGCAGGCGGCGATGGTCGTGCGTTAGGGGGATCCTGTATAAAGGAGTCCGTGCGCGCAGTCCACACTGCAGCAGACGTCTACGAATTGATGAAGCACACAATGAAACACCTGTAGCTATTGACCACAGTGCTGCCAATT
Organism: Stegodyphus mimosarum; assembly: GCA_000611955.2. Taxonomy (NCBI): domain Eukaryota; kingdom Metazoa; phylum Arthropoda; class Arachnida; order Araneae; family Eresidae; genus Stegodyphus; species Stegodyphus mimosarum. The sequence goes on from KK114270.1 coordinate 308,981, forward strand.
GTCTAGAGGAAGCTGTACGGTCCGTCCGCGCCATGCGGACCAGGTGTCTATCATCGCGAGCTGACGTCACATTTCGGGGTCCACTCCCGGATTTCCGAGTTGTCCGACACTCGTCCGTCCACTGCTTCCAAACGCGCATCACTGTGCTGCTGTTACGCTGCACACGAGAGGCTACTGCACGATACGACAATCCAGCTTCACGAAGGACGATGATTCTCCCTCGTTCAAACTCTGTAAGTTGTTCAAATCTCGCTCTCTTTCGTCGACGAGGCATAAGTACAGATTGAGTTAACGTTTACCACTAGCAGATAACCACCGATAACCATACACGCCTCGCTACAGCCGTCTATTTATTCGGATCCATCAGCCGTTCAGAGGGCGCTGCTCAGCATACGCATGCGCTACGGATTTGCAATTCTAATCATTTGCATATCATGCGCTACTTTGCATTTCCTGAAAATTTCAGCTCACTCGCGTAAGTCCTTCATGGTGTTGCAATTTTCACAAACGTGAGTGTAGTTCATGTAAGTAAATATGTACGGACGGACGTATGTTTGTTTATACACGTATATACATGAACACATCCATCCATACATATGTGCATACCTACATACACTATTTCTGAATCTGGTCCCGATTGCAGAAGAGTACCAAACGCAATAAACGCGTTCTTAATACATATATATATATATATATACGTAATAATATAATGCGTAGGAGCAATCCGGGTAATTTAAAAGCTGGCAGTCATGATGGCAGAGTGGCAAAGACGGGAAGGAGATATTGATACCAAACAAAGTTCAGCCAATTATCATCTTTATTTCTAGATATCCAGGCACGCTAGAATAATTCTTCGTAGACAATATACTCTTTAATCATAACAATTACGATAAATTCTTACTTACAATTTACACAGGTTATCGAGGGCGAAATCATTTTAGACGTATAAGCAGGGCACCAGGGATATACACTCACTTCCAAAAGTTAAGCACGGAGAGGAAAATGCTAAATTCCGGAAGCCATCAGAATTGAAGAGGATGCAATTCGCTGCAGAGGTAGATGGAAGTATGCAAATATGTTAGGTAACAGCCAATCGCGCTTTCATGTCAAGAAATATGCAAAAAAGGCAGTCTTATGAAGCTTTATGAAGGGTTACAGAAGTTGATTGTAAGTGTTGATGATAGAAGGTGTTTAAAACTTTCCTACAATTTGTTTTCAAGACATACGTGTTTCTATCACTTCCAGAAGACGAATGGAAGATTCTGAGCGCTGGCGTGCTGTGGGGCGCATTTAAGCAGGACAGTCGACCACAGATGTTGCTCTTTTCTTCGGCGTTCATCATTCCGTAATTTCAAGTAGCCGTAATTTCAAGTTTATGGGAACAATTCCAAACCACACAGACAGTTGTCCAACGGCCCGTAGCCAGTCACCCAAGGATTACAACCCCCCCGCGGAAGATCCATATATTGCTATTGTAGCCAAGCGGAACTGCAGAGCGACCTTCACACGTGTGACATCTATGGTTACACCGTCCATTAGTAAGGCGATATCTGCAGCTACTCTATGCCGAAGGTTACTTATGAGTGGACTGTACGCCCGGGTACCTCACCTCGAGTTTGTGTTTCACTATCCGTCCAATCAAGAGGGGCACGATTACAGTGGTGCCGGGAACATGTCAATTGGAATGTGTCTGACTGGGGCAATGTCATGTTTACTGATGAGTTAAGATTTGCTCTAGAGTCAGATGACAAGCGTATAAGGATATGGTATGAACAACGAACACGCAATCAGTTCCAAAACATCACCGAACATCACGCATTCCGAGGCGGAAGCATTGAAGCATTATGGTGTGGGCAGGAATTTCATTAGGATACTGCACCGACCGGCACATCCTTAAACGGGGTTTTTTGACGGCAGTCCGGTATCGAGATGAAATCCTAGAACCCATTGCGAGATTATACGCTGCAGCAATTGGCCCTACTTTTGCTTTAATGGACGATCACGCACGTCCCCATAGAGCTGACATCGTCGATGACTACTCGGAGAACGAAGGGATTGCGCGCCCGACGTTAAACCCATTGAAAATCTTTGGGATGTTCTCGGCCGTGCTGTATCTTAACGTTTCCCACCTCCAGCCACTCTTATTGAGCTGGAAACTGCTCTACAAGAAGAATGGCGATTGCTTAATTCTGCTGTGGTTGACCACCTAATTGAAAGCATGGTCACAAGGTGTAAACTTTGTATACAGATGAGGGGGGTCACATACCCTATTAATGTCCTTTTTTCATTTTATGCTGTTTATTTTCACTTTATACATAATTCTGTTTAAGTCTCCAGTATGTCATTATCTGATAACTTACAAAAATTTAATATTGTTTTCATTTTTGTATATATTTATTGATTTTGTTTTATGCATAAATATATATGCTACTTTCCTGCCGAATTTTGTGTCAATCAAAGTAGTATTTATTGATTGTTTTGCATTTTACATCTTCGTGCTTAACTTTTGGAAGTGAGTGTATTAGCAGTGGCGAAGTTAGGAAAAGAAATTAAGAAGTAGAATAATGACGTAGTGATTGTGCCAAGAGAATTTATACTAAATCTAATGTATAAATACAGCTTATCTGTGATCGGTAAATTTTAGTTTTAGTTGCCCTTTTCACGTAGCGTTGTATATAGGACTGCCATAGCACGTAATTGAGAACCTCCCTTTTCGGTTCAAATCGGCCTCACCGAAAGTGTACAAATATATATATATATATATATATATAAACCAATAATTCACAATAAATTTTAATAAGAAATATATATACCCGCTCTGTTACTCGGTTCCGTGATCTCAGTTTTTTCCTATTCTTATATATTGGTAATAGTGCATTTTTCGATTTCAAAATGACTGAACTGTCTTGTTCTTATTCCGGTTAAGGTTTTTATGCCTTTAGGTAATGCAATAAAATTATTAACAATTTAAAAGTTGTTTAATTGCGACTAATCCTAATTTTTTAAACAACAGCAGCGGTATTTGTTTACATTTGAAACTTAACAGAATAGTGAATTAAGTTGAAACAATTTTTATTGTAATTGTTTTTTATTATTTTAACTATATTTGGTGCTTTATTCCTCTTATTATTTTTTTTATATATTTTCCAATTTTTAATGAGGATATTTCGAAGTTTTATGTATTTTTGCCTTGTCCCGAAGTGAGAACTGAATTAATTGAATGAGAAATATATCTCTAATGAATTCCGAGGAAATAAGTTTCAATGAAATGCAGCAGAAAATGCGCATAATTTAATATTCCGTACAAAAATGTCTGGTGTCCGCATCAGATTTTTTTCTTTTCATAATAATTATTTTCGGCAGATGGTTAAAAAAAGAATTTAAAAAAAATAAAGTAGAGAAGCTGCAATTATATGTAAAAGTCCGTTTCTGAAGTATTTTGAAGATTTATTGCTGCAAAATACTACGTTTCATTAATTTTATGTCTACACTTCTTAATTTAAAAACAAATAGTTGGTACTCTAAAAGCTTCAGATTATAGTCTTATGTCTCGAAGACTTTTCATTTATCTCTACATATAATAAAACAAAGAGTCTCTCTCTCTGTGTGTGTGTGTGTGTGTGTGTGTGTGTGTGTGTGTGTGTGTGTTCGTGTTGCGAGTAAGCTAATAGACCCAGGGCCACGAAATTTGGTACATAGGTGTATCTATACAAGAGCCAGTGCACCTCGAAGCGATTTTTTCGAAATTCGAATTAGAATTTTTTTTATTTTATGTTTTGTGACCAAATCGCGTCATTTTGAGACATAATGGGCTACAGGAAAGGGAGATTTCACTCTATACATTTCATTTTTACATCGTCGTGAAGCGTAGACACTTAGCTATTTTACGAACTTAAAATAAATTTCGTATTTCAATAAATCGATTAAATACGAATTTATTTAGGAAGGTGAGCTTAACACCTTTTCAGCGGAATTTTTTTTAAAAAAACTTATTTTAAAAAATGTGCTGTTTATTTTCCTTTGATTTTTGGACACGTTGAACTTTAATCCTTTCGACTCCTTTTAAAAAAAGAATTTTGGAAAAATAATAATATTTTGTATTTTTTTAAAATTTTTTAAATGAAGCTTCCGAATACACTTCTCACATCTCAGATATTTTAAAATGTAGTTTTGGCAACAATTTTCCTTTCTTATTGTTGTTGATAGATTTTTGATGAAATTGCATCATTTTGAATAGTTTCATTCTTTTAAAAATTTCGGTTTGGCAACAATTTTTCATCGTATTTCTTATGTTACTGTTTTTAAGAGACTGAAAAGTTTAAGAAATTAAAAAGTTGTTTCTTTTTGCAACGGTAAATTGTTTAATTACTTTATTAGGATAATTAACATTTGTATCAAGGGATATTGCTTATTTCATTGTAATATTATGTTTTAATTATATATAATTTTAATTATAAAAAAGTTTTGCATGATATTTTTTAATCTGTTTAAGTTCTTAATCTGTTTATACCATTTGAGTTCTTAAGATTTTGCAAAGGGAAGTTGGTTAATTTATTTATTAGGATAATTAATATTTGTATTAAGGGATATTGCTTATTTCGTTGTATGCTTTTTATATGTAATGCATTTTTAACTGAATTTTTTTTTCCGTTGTCGTTTGTTTCTTTTTCGATAAAATTGTTCTGCAGAGTAAAATTCTGTGCAGTTTTCAAATTTAATGTTTGGTGTTCTCTTTAGGCATTTTTCTGATACACTTAAAAGCCAGACGAAGGCTGGCCGCGCAGCGGCTAGTAAATAAATAAATAAAAATCTCAGTCTGAAAGTTTCGGATAATAGTCTACACGAAAAGGATAAAAAGCCATTATTTTTTTTAATTAAAAAATATTTAAAAAATTTTAAAATATAAAGCATGACAAAATTTAAAAAAGAGATTATATACGGGTTAGGTAGCATATGGAATAAGAAAGATATTTTATTAATTTCGACATAATTACAAGTATGCGTAAAAATTATTAGTTTTACGCATTATTAATTTAAAATATTTTAATATTTATTAATTATATACACTATTGAAGAAATGTGAAACAGACATTTAAGTTATTGAGATGTACATTTGTTGCTTATGAATCCCTCAGTTTGCTAATGAATTTAGAAGTAATTAAATGAGAAAGATAAATGAAAGTTTTTATGCATTACCGAATGGCAACATTCTGAAAACCGGTTGTGAGTGAGCAAAGTATTTAGAAGATATAGGCAGGATAGCATTATATTTATTTACTATGGGACCGAGATAGATATTATATACAGCGTAGAATATATTGGTACAGTAACTGTTATAATCTAAAAATGCCTCGTTGATAAAAACTATAAATGTAAATTTCACAATAAGTGTAATTAAATATGTATAAAGAAATATACTTTAATTTTCCCACGTGAAATTTACATGAAAATAAATACATGCATAAACGAGACATTTACGAAACAAAAAAAATGCATCATCTTGTGGTGTCAAAAGTATTCGTACATTATACATAATGTTAAATATTTTCATAAATATATTTAAATTAATGCCTTGCAGGATATCCTTTAACATGAATAACGGCTTCGAGTCTAGTCATAGATTTAATCAAATTTACTCTTACTGAGCTAGAGTCCCATTTTTGTTTAAGATCAAGATCAAGATAGTACTTTCGGTTCAAGGTGTCAACTACTAATGAGTTTTAACCTATATATCAAGTAAGGCCGGAGGCCGCTCACTTTTGTTTAGATAAATCAGAGGTGCTTAGCACCGCGCCCTTAGGCGAAATAATGGTCTATGTGGCAATGTCATACAGGAAGGCAGTCATGAAATTATAAATTGATATACTTTTGTAGATGTAGGAACATTCGAAAAGTGTTATTTATATGTGGCTGGATCTAACATTTTTATCAAGAGTTTACCATAAATTCTGAATGGGATTGAAGTCGGTTTGGGATTGAAGTCGGTTGACTGAAAAGGAATATTTATAAACTTTGGAGTGTCATATAATATCCGCAGTCATGTATTTAGAGCAGTATGCTTGGGGTTATTATCATGCATGTAAAAATATTCACTGTCCAAACTCACTTTTGTCGCTCTAGACCGTAAATTGTTTTTCAAAATATTGAATGTATAGCAGATGGTTCATAATGCCATTAATGATGACTAAATTACCAACCCCGGGAAGCACTCATACAACCCCAAACCAACACGCCTCCACCTCCATGTTTCACTGTTGGTAGTAAATTCACTGGATACTGTTGATAGGAAATTCATTGTTTTCCACAGTATTCGCCTGCCATCCGATCCTAAAATACTGAATTTACTTTCATCTCAAAAAGAATAATTTTCTTCCAGGACTCTGGGATTTCATTCACGCATTTTTTGGCGAAAGATAATCGTAACTTCCGATTTCTCTCACTCACAAAGTATTTTCGTCTCGCAAAATTGGGTATGGAAACCTTATTTTCTGCATGCATTTCGAATTGTACTTACAGATACTGCTCTTCCCATGTTTCTCAATTCTGCTATAAGCTTAGGACCAGGGCTTAATTTCTAAAATTAAAAGTGCCGGAACCCTATGGAAGACCGCCAGGAAAAAGGCACAAGACTAAATGAATAAATAAAATGACTATAAAATCATTAATAATTAAAAAATTTAAATACTTAATTATTAAAATAATTAAAAATAATGATTAAAGTAATTAAATAATTTAAATTTAAATTTAATAAAATGTGAAAAGCTAAATTAAAATTTAATAAGCGTTTTTTAATACAGTTAGCCCATATGGGCCTTAGCCCAGAAGGGCTATTAGTCTCAAAACTCTGAGTCACTTTTCAAATTGTTGCCACCAAATATTATATTTACAGAAACTAAATAATGAAGAATCTACATGAATGTATGTAGGTTTCTTGCACTGTGAAAAAACAACGGTACCTAGGGTCATCAAATTTTAAGTAACATAGTCCTCCACTCGAATTCGGGCACTTAGAAACACGAATTTGAAATTTGCTTTATTGTCTATTTTATATTTTACATAATTTAAACAAATTTTTTATTAAAAAATTTAATAATTTCAAAGCGAGCAGTAGTAACACTTTATAGTGTTACTACTGCATAAAACATTTTTGTCTCCAGTGCGCGAGACTGTCTATCGAAAATTCTAAATATATGCGGTTTTTAAATATTTTTAGGACAATGTGGCGTTAACCCAAGTGCTCTCGAAACGTGTATGTGTTTGTAAATTTTAAAAAAGCCCGTTTGGGTGTAATATAAAATCTGACAGCTTTCAGACTTTTTTTTTAATTACTAAAAATAAAATTTTCACGATTACATTTATACTGAAATTCTTGTTCACTTACATAAAGCCTTCTTATTTAGGGCTTCGGTGCGCTCAGGCTAGAATTATGATTTATCCCCAAAACTAAGAAGTACCGGAGCCGGGCTCCGGGGACAATTTAAATTCTGCTTAGGAAGACTTATTTTCGGATTTTTCTTTAATGAAAGTGCAAGAAATTGTGTCTCAATGGATGTACGTAGATATGGTCGTCCTAAAGTGCAATATTTTGCACTGTTCTAGGGGTAATAACTTTTCAATAATCGGCTGCACAGCTGAAAGTGTTCCGCCGACAAAAAATGAAATTTCATTGTACGATTTTACCACCCTCACGAAGCTTTAAGATTAATTCTCTTTCGGAAGCATTCATTTTTTTACCTTTACGACCCATGTTAAAATTTTAAATTTCTTAAAATATTTAGAGTTACACCCAGTCATTTTATATAACCTGCAAGGTAAATGATGCCAATTATCAAATAAAAACTGATTAAACCAATTAGAAAATGACACCAACATTTTGCATTTGTTTGAATGTACGAATACTTTTTACGCGCCAATAAATTTCCAATTTTTACTTTCCTGTATATTTAAAAGCTAATTCAGTATGCTTTCTGTATTATTTTTTTGCACTTAGTAAACTTTTTTTTACTAGTTATTGCCTTTTGAAAAAGTTTCGACAGAATTTGTCAGGATTGAGTGTTCTGTGCATACTTTTGGCGAACATATTCGTAACTTTATCAAAGTCCTGATCTCGAACAGGGAGCTGAATGCAGATATGTTCTGTGGTTGAATAACTACACGTAAGGAGGGTTTTAAAATGACCTTTTTATTAAACGATTATTTACAGCCACTTTCCGACTCGGAAGGGATAACAGAAAATAATGACCGCACTTGGGTCTAAACTGAACAATCAAATAATTTAAAATAAAGTGAGTAGAAATTAAGTAGTCGTTGCTCATAGAGCTAACGCGTTTAGATTTCTTCAATAAGTATTTAGAGTAACAGCGCTAAGGCTTAGAATTTAAATACTAGCTAGTCAGGCGAACGTCGAACAGAGCTGCAGTGACTAAAAGCTCTCTCACACCGAGAAGTTCCTTGCTAACCTTTTAAATACCAAAACTTGGCTCCACTTCAAATTAGCATAAAGCTGAAACGCGCGCTCATTCTAACGGGAAGTTGAAATAAGAACTTACAGGAAAGAGAAAATTAACATAAAACTTTGTTAGTTTAAACTAAAACCTTAGAAATTAATACTCCAAAACAATAGTTTCTATCGCGAAACAGTTCTTGTGCAAGTAATTTCTACACTCACTGTATTAAAGTTCCAATAAATTTTCAAAATATATACATACAATTGCAATTGATAGGTTATTACAAAATATATCATTACCATTATTTTATTTTTTATAGCATGCAAACGAATTAGAAACTTTGTAATCGACATAGCATGTTAAAAATATCTTTTATTTATAAGAGTAATATTCAAATAACCTTTGTTGCAAAATGTAATGAATAGTTAAAGATAAAATTATTTTTCAAAGAATTTACTTTGTTATGCCCTAATGAACGAAGTGTTTTTACAGTATGAAAAATACAAAAAAGATCTAAGGCATCATAGTTAGGTGTTCTTTTTGTTGTATTCCCAGATTTAATTTTTTAGAAAAACCATTCCACGTTTTAAAGACTTATCATGATATTGTTTATCAATAACTCAGTTTTAAAAGTATGCGCTCGTGCGATTTCCTTGTAACTGAAGAACTTGCACTAAAATTTCTGCAGGAATATTTTATTTTACTGCCAAATCACTAAAAGAAACAATCACTTTGAATTTGTTTTAAAATGATCATTGCAAAATTTCCACTTTAACGAAAGAAACAAAAATACGTTAATAAGTAGACTTATCGATTCGTTTCGTTTTCGGGATAAATGTCTAATTAAGTGTAAAATATGTAGGTAGTAATGTATAGTCATTAGGTTATTCTGAAGCATGAGACGTGAAAAATATGCAATGCCCTGGCGGGGACTCGAACCTGGACCTTTCGAATACGCGCCGAGTGTGCTACAGTTACACCACGAAAGCATGCAGAAAATAGTGAGAAAATACCTTATGTACTTCCATTTTAAAGGGCGACCGGGGATTTGGGGACCCAGTTGCCAAATCTTAGTGGTGAAGAATCATCATCAACCACCTTTTCGTCCGGGCGCCATTGCAGTCATTAGGTTATTTTGAAGCAGGAGACGAGAAAAATATGCAATGCCCTCGCCGTGATACAAACCTGGACCTCTCGAATACGCGCCGAGTATACTACCATTACACCACGAAGGCATACTGACAGGAGGGAGAAAATACCTTATAGTAATATGTACTATATTTGCAATAACTTTACTTAATTACAAGTCATCATCTTTCTTTTGTAAAAAATCGAACTCTGAAAACGTGGTTGCGCTAATACTTTAGGTACTATACTGAAAAATCTTCCTTTTTTTTTTTTTAATATCTTTATCGTTTTCGAAAGTTATAAATTTACCTTTTAACTGCACTGATTTTTTAAGTTCTCCGTAAAAATAAGCTTACCTGCTCTGTCCCCTATTATCAGATATCTTCTGTGCCATTTTGCTTCAGTCACAAGTTGGTTCTGCATACCGCATGTGTCAATTCTGAACGAACATGTGAATAAAGTTCCATCGCTGCAGAAATTTCCTGGAAGGCAGTTTCAAATTAATTGATCAAAATTAGGGATGGAAGGGTAAGAATGCAATTAAACACTGCAAAATTACTTAATTTTCTTCACTTACACTATTAATCATCTTTTTTAAGAACCTGCTTATTTTGCAAAAAGTTATTCTGAGCGTTTTTAGTAAAAATGATAATAAAAATAAAAATATTTTATTCATAATGTTCTAGAAATGATAAGTATTCGGACACTTTGCACAAACAGTTTAATAAACACAGGAAAATAATGGGACAGTCGTGCCGACTAATAACGTTTTGAATTAATTATTCCATTTCAAGGAATACTTTGATGCTATTTATTTTGCAACAATCTAAGATTAAAATAGAGAAAAAGTAGTACATTAGGGAAAAAAATTGATTCTATGTTTCAGTATTCAGCACAAGATATATGCAAGTGTCCGAAAACAAATACGAGCCTTTCTTGTGTAGTAACGTCTGATAAATCATTTTCAAACAACAGATGTTTAAGCCTAGTATACGGTACGCACGGAATTTGGGGATATTATGATGAGCCAAACAGATTATTTGTTTTGAAAAGGCAAATGAAAATTAAAAATTTCCTGTTAAATGTTGTCAAGATTTGCAAAAATCTATTGATAGAACAAACATAAATATAACACGAATAAGGTATAAACAAGATTTTCAAAAAGTCCATTGATAGAACATTCCGGAATTAAATAATTCCGGAAAATGGTCTTGAATCTCCAAGTATATTCCTACTTTAATCCATCAACTGATTTCCCATTTTAAGCATATCAGTTGTTGAAAAAGAATAAATATGCTATTTCTAAGCCTTCTCTGGCAACAGGTATTCAACTCTAATATGGCAATTAAAAATGATATTTTGTTTTTAGAGCACTGTAATTCAGTTTAGCTTGTAGTTTTAATTTATTTTGAGACGCCGCTAGCCATTTTATTTAGAACTTGCATTTCTGTTGTTACAACTTCTTTACGTAACTGTAAATAAATGTTTATATTTTAATTTTCTGCAATTCGAAGAGTTGATTTATAACAAGGAACGTATGTTATTTTGAAGTTCCGAAAAGTAGCCTCTCTACTCCTTTGCAGGTAAGCACTGGTGTCTCTAATGAAAAACATTTAAAATTTTCTTTGCTTGATAGATGAGAACATGACAAAAATAAAATGAGCATGAGAAAATTAAACTTTAATGTCTAAATCATTGCATTTGCTAATTAAGCAATTTCACATATTTTAGAATAAATAAAACGGAACTTTAACATTCTAAATATATATTTTCGATCAATTTAACAATAACAGTCATCGAAGAGTAAGTAAAATGACCTAAGGTAAAAAGAACTTAAATTTTGAAATTATTTCGGTTTCCATTTTAATGAAACCAGTTTCTGAAGAATAAATAAAATGACATTAGAAAGCATAATTCTCTGAACTACCTAAATTTAATAATATAAGTTGTTAAGAATACACAAAATGGTCTGAGGTCAATTAAATTTAAGTTAAATTTCTAAAGTATTTCTGTTGGCATTTACAATAATACCAGTTTTTAAAGATTAAATAAAACGACTTGAGAAAATGGAATTTAAGTTTAAAAAAATTCATAATATCATTGTTGGAGACTATCTAAAATATGATATGGTAAAATGCAACCGTCTCTTTTGCCATTTTAATATCTGCTATTGGAGAAATTAAATGAATTATGAAATTGGAACTTGAATTTCTAATTTCTTTTGCTATTTTAATAATAACTGCTACCAGAGATTCAAAATGAATTGCGAAAATAGAACTTCGATAATTTTTGCCACCGTTTCTGTAATTTAGTTCAGAATGTACAAAATGGAATTAAAATTTTTAAATCATTTTCACTGTCATTTTTAATAACACTAGTTGTGTCCAAAATTTAGAATTCAAAAGTATAGATTTTCTCCGTTTTATGACATATGCTTTTCTTATGGAATGTATTTCTTAATTAAACGCTAAAAATTCCATTTTATTTTAAATTTTATTTACATTTTCCAAAGTTTTAATAAACGTTATCAAAAAAAGGCCTTCTTACCTTGTGGGAAAACCGTCAAGAATAAGAAAAAAAGACCGCAAAATGCTTCCTGATTAAGTGGAGTCCAACAATTAAACATTTTTATGCTTTTACGTTTTACGCATGTAAAAAAAAAATCCTTTCTGACAGCGCACGTTTTATTGACCTGTTATCTTATCTTCGCGGAGGATGCATCTGGTCATTTTCTCGTCATTGATTCTTGCAGAAGTGGGTGGATTTCAATGACTGTGCTCCCCCCTCCACTCTAGCTTTTCAGAATGAAATCCGTATTACTCAAAAACGGACTTTGTTGACGTAGGCTTACATAATATTTACAGCTGTATAATGAGCAAGGACGAATGCATTTGTACAACGTAAATGATCCGAGTTACTTCATATCCCTGAAAAAAAAAAAAAAAACTTTATTCGAAACTACTTACCAACACTTTCAGTGATTACATCTTCTCAACGCATCCAAATGATACTCTTCATTCTGAAGATACGAAAGTTGTCAAACAGTTTATTTTGCATCTTGAATCACCTTTTCCGCCTACCGATGCAATTCTCTTACCTCAGCATAAAAAAGTTCTTCTTGTGCATCATTCCTTTAAGTAAGTCAAGGCCTAAGTGCTCACCTTTTTAGAAATGACTTTAGTCAGAGATTTA
>KK114271.1:0-16945 GCA_000611955.2 Stegodyphus mimosarum
TTTTTTTTTTTTTTTTTTTTTATTTAAAAAAAAATAGGAAACCCTCGTGTACCACAAAGTATCTTATCGCTGAGTTCAAACATAACGTAGACTCGAGAAGAGTTAATATACCCTTTTAAAATTCACTCAAAGAAATAATAACAGTTGGTCCTTTCTCGAGCTTTCAGGAAAGCCTCCATTCAGGCCCTTAAATCAAGATAAGAAAATAAAAACTTATCTAATAAACTAAAAATAGACTTAGCCGAAACTAGGCACAAAAATCTAACGTAATTGGCCCTTAATTTAAACTAGCCAACGATTTTCAACAGGCACGTACAATACGGCAGAGCGTAATGGCTTCAAGAATGAACTAGCCAGAAGGTAAACACTGCTCACTAAGGGCTTCTCAGCACTCTCTTTTAAAGTAATTTGAACTTCCTTCTAATACTACTTCTAACTCATTTGCATTCAACGCAATTCTAAAACTCATTCTGGTAGGAAGTTGTAAGTGGGAAACAAGAATTGAAAGGAAAGGTTTTAAAAATTAAAAATAACTAATTAACATACATCTTACAAAATACACACTATATAATTTTAGAAACAGGGTTCCTAAATCTGTTTCTTTATTAAATCTGTTAAAATTATCTAATCTGTTAAAAAATTAGATTTCAAATTTTCCACCTGTTCAAACCTTTTAATTTCTAAGGAACATATTTTTTTGTCTTGTATCTCTTATTTAAGAGATGCGAGAATTTCAGATTCAGAGGTATTTAGACGTTACAGAAACGTTTAGGCTTAGAAATTGAGAAAATTTAGAATACGGCCAAATTCAAGTTTGCATCTATGAAAAATATGAGTTTAGTTTTCATAAGTGCAAGAATATTACTTAATCAGTATCGCTCCCTACACAATTTCCTTTTAAGAAATTATAAAAATGGCACATAATTTTAGGATGGAAATAACCAGCTGTTTCTCATGGCAGATTCGAACGTTCTCACAAAAAAATCTTTTGAAACTGATTTGAAAATAAACAGAAAGAAATTATAATAATATATTTAAAAATTTTTAGACGAAACATGATGCTCATGTAAAATGATATATTAACGGAAATACTTGTCTTCTTTTTCTTACGTATAGTCCTATCTATCTATCTTTTTCTTACGTCTAATCTTACCTATCTACGGTAAGATAGCTTCTCCGCAAAGCTGGTTTAGGGTTGCCAAAAAGTGACAAAAAAGGCAAAGTTGTCAGATTTGGCGTAAAATCGCCAGTTTGGCAACATTTGGCGACCAAATTGGCGATATGCCACAGACGGAACACGAATATTCCAGAATGCATTCTTACCGGTTTTCCTGAGAATGTTCTCGAAGGCAGGTCTAAATATATATATAATCTGCCTGCACGAGGAGAAGAAGAGTATGCTGAGTTCAGCAATAGTGTCTTGAGTTGAAAGATTATCTCGAAAGCGACCGAATCGAGAGCTGTACTTTAGTGCTTTGTCGTGAAGCTGTCTTCACCGTTAGAGGCTGACGCTGTGTTGCTGATTGTTTCAGCGTGTTTGTCATAGTTTTATGAACTGATACGCCATAAACGGGGCAAGAACATTCTAGAATGCATTCTTACCGTAGCTGGGCATTTTGTAACAATATTTTGCATGTTATATTTGGAAATCTCTACATTCCATACGTAGATTATTAGACATTTTTTAGCCGTTAATAGTTCTGTAACTCAGATTAACACCTTTGAAAGTATAGTTATTCAGCATTTATTAATTGAATCGCTTTCCTTCTGTGTGTAAAACAAAGTGTACCATAATAGGAAATTAGAATTCAATTCATTATCATTTTCTTTTACTCGTGCATTTTTGGCTTATTTTACAAATTTTTAATTAAACATTGACCATTTTTTAACGTAATTCTTTTTTTTTGAGTTAAGGTCTTACAGTTTTCCACAAAAAAGCTAACACGATTTTTTTTAAACTGTTAAAATTTAGACCGATCATTTATAATTGTCAAATTTTTATTAAATACCATATATAAGATTCTCTTTATAATAGACTAAGAGTAAAAAAGACTTCGTTATGTTAAGGATATTTCATAAAGTATTCAAATACATTTTTATTATTTGAATTCTCATGTTCATATTTCTGAAGATGCCATACACAGATAGAATCGGCGATTACATTTTCTCATTAACATATATATATAATTTATTCCTAAATGAAAGATTTGATTCCAGCATTTGTAATTAGACAGCTATTCATTTGCAATTAGATTTCAATTCCAACAGGAAAGGATTATTGAATTGACTATTTAATTGTAATTTCAACTGGGCTGCTCACAGAACAGCCTCTAGTTTCTGCCTTTCCACAGTAGAAACTCCTGAGTTTCCTCCCATTTTCCACTGAAAACTATTAAGTGCCATTTCCGTTGTTAAAGGCCATAGCATTTCAAACTTTGGACATCAATGTGTTATGTTTATAGCCATTTCTGTTATATAAAATTAATTAATGTCTCCCAAGAAGGTAAATATTTCCCTTTTGCAGCTGATGTTGGTACAAATAGTATAGTTACACCCTTGAAATTCAAGTAAGAAATTCGTTTCCAAAGGATAAATAAAAATCATCGTGTTAGTCTGTTCCTCATTTTTCCTGAGATACTGCTAGCATTATCATTTTGAACAAGAATCCATTCTACATGAAACAACAAAATGCGACCCAAATAGTATCCTAAATGGTACTACAGAATTTTTTTCAAACTTAATTAATCAATTAATCAATCTTAATCTTGTCTCTCCAGTAGAACTTCAGTAAATTTTGAATTTATTGCTTGCATCATTAGCAAGATGCAGCTATTTTTATCACATAAAATTGGATGAATATTTCTTAAGTATGTAATCAAAAACTTAAATTAATAATTTACTAGAAATAGATTAAATCTTTTTAGATATTCCTCTTTGCAACTAGTACTTGCGTTAATAATATACAGTAGACACCGCTTAATATGATCATGTTTGTTCACGGCTGTTTTGAAAACATTAACTAAATGACCAAATAAAACGAAGAGGAAAGATATCCTTAAAAGCAGCAGTGGATTTTAACTAATTTCATATAAAAACACATAAATAGGTATCAGCAGAGCATTTCGATTAGGAAAATTCTAAAGTTTGCTTATGTACTATTCAGAGTATTTCTGGAAATTACTTAGCTAAAACTCTACCCCTAATACAACATTCAGAGGGGCAAACCTTATTAAAAGAAAGCATGCCAATGTAAAATCTGAAAGTAGGCCAAAATAAAAGCCACCTTAGTTTGGCGTTGTTGTTATCGGTGAACTTGAGGCAAACTACAGTTGCTTTTTTCCCTAATTATAGTTTGATTAGAATCGAAATCAGAATTTTTAATGACCTAATCTTTTATTTGGTGACATTTTTCTTCCACTTGATAAGATAATTTTTAACGTAATTTTATCTCATCTGGTGACCTTACTTCAGCTTAACTACGCATTTTTCTTGCCTGCTTCTAGAAGGAGGAGAAATTTCGGCAATTCGATAACAATATCCAAATGGTAACATTAACCAGGATCACATAAACAGGCGTCTCCTGTAATTTACATCCTTCACTTTCAAATAATAAATGCGATGCATCGTAAGAATGTGTCCAAAGTCTTACTTGAAATGTTGCTAGTGAATTTATTTTAAGCATAATTGTACACACTCATCATGAAACATGAAACTTCTTTCTCAATATTCTTCAAACATAACTCTTTTCAAAGTTCAAATTTTTAGTTCTCAAATATCTTTTAGTCTATGCACTAAAGATGAAATTAAACTTTCAGGCATAAAACGTGTGATAAGGAAAGTTTTATAATGGTAGTTGTTTCAGTTTTTATGAAAGAATATTTTTTTCAGTATGAACTTAACGATCTTCAGAATAAATATTATGCGCATTTAATGTAGTGTTCCAGATAGCTTGAGTATTCAAAATGTACATGCTGGAAAAGTGTTTTCACATTTCCATTACTATGCGTTGAAATCATTAAATACATCTTTCTTCAAGTTATATTCTTTAATGCGTATTTTAGATCAAAATATCGTAATGCCTTTATTTCTCTAGAAAAGACATTTTAATTAATATTTTAACAAACTCTCATGAAATTAAAATTCCTTTTGAATGTTTTAAACCAAAAATTTCCATTTTTTCTTCATTCATTTACAACATCGAATCAGTCCTAGAAATGCAGCTATCAGCTACATTCTTGGAGAAATGTAAGATGAAATAGAATTCGTAGCTTTCGAAGATGAGCCATGATATTATCCACAGTAAATGAGTCTTACATTTTATTGATATGCAGTATTAATAACATTTTGTAGTACCAAGATATCGTTTCTAACATTCTTCAAATAAAGCAACTTTTAAAAAACAGCTTTCGGTGCTACTGGTCTTAGAAAGTTACGTTAGAGGTTTGGGGACTAATTGTTGTACAAGCTTCTTAAAACACTGCCGCAAGCTTTCCTCGAAATTACTTATTATTCTATTTCATTAAATCAAATCCACTTTTTTAATAATGACTCTTCTGCCGCTTATATAACAATTTCCAGTAACTATCTGTTGATGTTCTGCATGCTTTCTTCCACGGTATTACGAGGGTTTAGTGAAAACGTTACTGAAAAATATGCAATTATAATACTATATTGGTTGCCTTTTATACATTATTCCAATTTCACGCATTTTAATATTATGACTCGTTAGGATGGAGTAAATAAAAGACATAAAGACGTTTGTATTGTCTGTTTGTTTGACTTGAATAATTAAAGAAAAGTTGATTTAGCTGAAGAGCGAGTTTTGGAAACAAAAGTGCAGACAAAGAAGTTGGAATCTCTAAAATTTTTTTAACTTTCTAATTTTGGAACTTCCAATTAAGTTGAAGTGCAGGTTTTTCATAAAATAGTTGTTCTCTGAAATTATCACTTACGACATCGCATTGATTTTGGAAAGACAATGAAATTGCTTCTCTGGATTATCTATCCACTGCCGAACAATCGGCGTTGAAGACTATGTAGGTTATATGGTGTTATTTGCTATATTTCATCATGTTTGCATCATGTGGCTCTTGAAATCTGCTTGGATAACCGCATACAATTTACTTTTTAACCTTTCTCACAGAGTAAAAAATCAGTTTGGTATCACATGATACTTCTGTTTATAATTTATTCACAGTCAAAGGTCATGACACAGTTGCTTTAGCTTCAGCACTTCAATCCACTAAGCAACATATCCGTATCAAATTACACATAAAAACATGATCATCCTATCTTTTAGTAGAAATATACGTGCTTAGGTAATTAATTATTCAGTCACTTTTGAAAGCTTGTAAATCAAGTCAGGACTTACCCGAAAAAAAGGTCTTATCCTATCATCTTTGATATCAAATAAAATCGTTTTTGTAAACGTGTCTTAAAAAATGATAATAAATGATTAAATAATTTTTATTATACTAAGTGATACCCTTAAATACAGCAGGATCTTATAAGATCCAACAAACAAAGATATAAGTGAGCAGATAAACAAAGTAATTAACAAATAACGTGAGATGAATGAAATATCGAGAATTCTCTACCTGCTACAAGGACTCTTTCTAAAGTGAAGGGAGACAGGAAAATATTAAAAAGGAGCAGAAGAGATAGCTTCATTTAAGGATAGAAACTGAAATCAGATCAAGAATTCATCCATTTGGAGACAAGGTAAATGTGGTTAGTAAACGGAGGCGGAAATGAACATACTGCCATAAAATGACTACATCGATTCCTATAGCGAATGCATGGTTTTTGTTCTTCAGAAGCAAAACTTGTGCTTACACACAAGTGTCAAATTGGTTTGACACTGAGTCAGTTTCCTTCAAAAGCCGCAGTTTCATTAAAAATGCGAGTCAGTGTAAGATATTTTCGCCTATTCTAACATTTTGCATTTGCGTGTAACTCTTCAGCATAGACTAGAATTTAAATCAACTATTGAAATAGTGAGATCTGTGTATTAACGTTAAAAGCCTCAAGAAAACCTTTTCGCCAACTACAAAAATTTTAAAAATGACTTTGACAGTAGCAAAGTCCATTTCACTCATTTCTTTAATTTATGCGATTGATAACTTTTAGAAACTGCTTTGATTTGAAGATAACTTACAAATTTCGATGATTATAAAAGCGAAAATAATGGAACTGATCTATTCTTTTGTCCTAGTGCGTAACATTTAAACTAAAAATCAAATTTTTCATTTCGGAGAAAATGACTTAAATGATGAGACAGTACTCTGAGGAAAAGTTTTTTGTTAAGCAGAACCAAAGAGACGTATTACCTTAGTTAGTGATACAAGCCATAAATAATGTTGAGTCACTTAAATGAAATCGAAAACGGCGCAAACATATGTAAATGCACGATTTCCCACTCAACATTCTCTTCTCTTCTCTCTTCTTTTGTAGAAGAGCAGAAAAAATAGCATAAAACTTGGTTAAATTCGCTGACGGATGCAGTGGAAAGCCCTATTGTTCCACTGGTTAAATCTCTTACGCAATGCTAGAGGCAAACAAAAAATTTCCCTCTGTTACATTTTTTCCATTCTTTTTCCTTTTAATACACATAGCCGCAAGCCAAAGTAAGTGGCCGCAAGAAATGTTAAAAGCACACAAGTATCCTGCGAGAAGAAGTAGAAAAAAGATGGTACAAATGTAAAATCTATTCTACAGAATTTCCGTATCCGATTGAGGAAAAAAGTCTTTCTTTAATTGGATATATGTATCCGATTTTTCTTCTGCTCTGAATATAAAAAGCAATTCTCAGATCGAAAATACAATCTAATTTTAGTTTGGAGCTTTAAAAAAAATATTCTCGCGAATGCGGAGAACCTAAAAAAATAAGCATCCGACTGATTTCAAGATATACTTTTTACACTGCTGCTTAAAAACTAATATTCGTATTTATAACACTATAAAATGCACAAATAAATTTTCTCATTGTTAGTATTCAGAGTCAAATAAAAACATAATATAAAAAAACAATAATACAATGAAAGTTGTTCAAAGAACATTTCACATGGAAAAAGAAATCGCAAGCAAAATCTGATCGAATCTACAGCTTCAGCAGCCTACAGCGTGTTCCTCCATCTAAAATAATCTTACAAAGGTCTGGCAGTACAGAAATAAAGTTTTGAGAAAAATAAAATAATTTTGTTGGTCAGGTTTGCTTTATTATTGAGAAATATTCTTTCATTCTAGGCTATCCTTGAAGCAAAATTCATGCAAAAGGTAAGAAAAAATCATCACACAGAATGTTAGAAAAATTATTGAAACATCAGGACCCAGTACGGTGCTGTAAAACTTCTCAAATATTTCTTTAGTTATCAAACAAATAAGGAATTGAATATAAAAACAGATAGACAAACACTCATTTTTAATAGCATAACGAAATCTTTCCTGACATAAATTACTTGGCAATTACGAATTAACTTATTATTCAAGAATCATTTATATAAAGTAATTATATCTAAGAGTTCAAATCAAGACTTACAGGAATTTCAGCTGTTTCATTTATAAAATACAAAGGTAGAGAAGTAAGAGTTACTAAGCGACAACATATTACTTACTGACTTCTATTTCATAATTTCCTACTTAGTGAAAATTTTAATCAGATTTTTGACTTCGTTATAAATAAAAACATTATGCATTTAAAAAAGTCATGTATAAGAAACTCAAATGAATAACAACTTTTTGAGAACATGGTTCTGTAGAATCCAGCTCACGAAGTCTAAATAAATCACGATATAGAACAATACTTTCAAATCAAAAATAAATCTTTTATTTTACATTACAGGATATTGGCATCATGAAGACCGTATGTCGATTTTCACGAAATAGGTTTTTGATATTTAATATCAAATTTTATGAATGTAAATGTCAAACTAGTAAATTAGCTATAGAAAAAATATCTGTATGTCTAAACAACAAAACTTATGTATTTCACATGATTAAAAGAAAACGCAGAAAGTTTTGAAATTAAACTTGAAATCCTCAAAATTATCAAATAAATTGTTTTATTATTTTAAATGTTGAACGCAATGATAAGATCTTTGATAATATACAGCAGAAGTGGCAGAACATTTTTAAAGTAGTGAGGCAGATTTCAAATGGAAAGAAACGTCTGATTCTAAGCTATCATTTAGTGACAGTCTGCCTTCAGCATGTAATGATGCGTAGAAGACAACGCGAAGTATTATGATGTCTTTGTTTTCTCCAATTACAGCTTGATGCTGTGGGCTCCGATTCTTCCGCGATACTTTCTTGTAAATGTTGATCTGTCACAGCTTTGTAATACTCATCAAACTTCAGATTCTTCTTAAATCAGGGCTACAGAGACTTAACTCTTATAAGAATACATGTTCATTATGACACAAAGGTGCATATGCGGTCATTTTGACCTTGTATGCATTTTTCATGTATGCATTGTATGCATAATTTTTATTTTTTCTATTTAGAAAACATTGTAAAGCAATAAAATATGAAAGATCATTTAAATTAAGAAACAAAGATTATTAAACATGACTGATAGTAAAAGTATTATAATTTTGAAACTTTGTCAAAAGTAGAAAACTTGTTGCCACACATTTACATTACGCACTGGTGTAATGTAAAGTTCACAAACTTTCTCAGTTCCTTTGCTCAATCAGTGTTGCCAGAATTAGAACGTAAAAATGCCATCTCTCAAACTGACCGATGTGTACTTATAGGTGTGAAATCGCATTTCTCCTATTTCAAAATTATCCCGATTATTATTAAAGCGTTTTTCTGCTACTTCAAAGTTCTCCAGTATGTTCATAACAAGGCAGGTAAGCTATATCTACTGCCCTAAAATTTTACAGTTTATCGTAATTTTCTAAAAGCAACATTGTCTTCTAGACTCTGACTGTCATCAAATTTATTAGAAATTCTTAAAGTTTTTAATTGTCATACATTTCTCGTGAATTTGTAACGTTGAATCAATTTCTAAATTATGTCTAGCGTGTAACAAATTTTGTATGATATTAAACGTTTCTGATGCATTCATTACATGTGTCTTCTGTTCCACTCTCAGACCACTTTAATTTAGTTTGTATGCCTACTAATGATTCAGAAATTTGCCAGACCTTTCTGTAAAGCACCCACATACATCATTCATCTACACATAATTTTTAAAAATTTTCTTTACGAAATTGTTTGATAGGGTAGGTTTAAAATGCTTTTTTAATGTTTTTGAATAACGTTATTAAATTTCTCAACAAACAAGAAATTATATAAAATAATTCTCTTGGACCTTTATCAGTTTAAATTTACTAATAACAATGTAAAATGAAGTTAAATAAATTATTTACTTCCTTTTGGATATTGAGCAGTTTTAGTTTGTCGTATTTCATACATATATTTATTTGCATAAGAGCCGCACCATTTGCCTGCGAGAACCGCATGCGATTCACATGCCGCGCTATAGCCACCTCTGGCATATAGCAATGGATTCATTACTAATGACAGGAATCTATTATTTATAAAAATTAAACATACTAGTTGTTTTTTCTTTACAATATTATTTCTTCAAATAACACTCTTCATGTGTGAATAACTCGATCCATTAATAAGCAGGGAGGTTTACTTAATTGGAAAAATGTGTTTTTATGTGGCTGAGAAATTAGCTTCACAGCTTCTGCCAACAAAGTTCTCCATATCAACGACATTTCGCATTCTACAAACGAACACTGTGTGATGGAATAAAAAGGAGCGCAAAACGTTAATCTTCATGTCCCTGCTGAAAAAAATACGGTAACGAAGAAAAAAAAGTTCAGTGTCCTATAAAACTTAATTAATTACATTTACTTTAATTAATTTAGGTATTAACTTATCAACTAAACATTATTTACTTTGAATTATTTTTTATATAAACTGATTGAGGTTAATTTGGATTATTTATTTTAGACCTAAGCTTGTTTAGTGGTTGGTACTTAATGTTTCGTTTTAATTGACATGGTTTTTAAAGAATTCAGATTTAATTTCTTTTATCACAAAAAGTCAGGTCTTAAAAATTTTTTTGCATGTAACGCCAAGTACCTCGAATGTTTTTCTCTAGTGTGAATTTCTAAAAACAGTCTCATGGTTTCTGTGTTTCCAATGAATTAAAAAAATGTAATGAAATTTAAAAAAAAATAAATCATTGTTTGAAAATTAGATTCTCGTTTCTTAAACTCACATTGTAAAAAAATTGAAATGGAATTTCATCTGTTCCTTTTTAATGAGTTTAATTATATAGTTTGAAGAACTAATCTAAGTGAATCGACTTCTGTAATGTCCTGCTTTGAAATAGCTTCAAAATCTAATAAAATAACTGCGATAAATGTTTCAAAATTTAAAATGAATTCTCTAAACAATAAACAGCGATTTTCGTTAAAAACTGCATTCAGTAATACTTCCAGAATGTCGCAAAGCTTTGGAAATATTGACAAATATCAACAATTTGGCGACACAAATTTTAGCCCAAACTTTTAAAGGATGTCAATCTGTTTTTCCCCGCTCTACTTAAATTAGCATTAAAACAACGTTAGTCAACTCAGAACTTAAGTTGTAGAAAACAATACATAACAAAAACAGATACAGACCTAGAAGTTAGCGAAAATTCAAAACTGAGCAAAACACATACTAAACAATTATAAAATTTCTACAGAAAATCCTCCAAATAAATCAAAATAAATACACAAAAATACAAATATGAAACCTGAATTACAAATAAATAAGCATAAACACTATATTTATATGCGGATACTTTTGCAGCAGATAATGTGTGATTAATGTGATTAGTTCCTGTCGAGGCGAAAGTGCTCTCAGTAGGTTGATGGCAGGGGAAAAAGCGATTGGATTCGTCTCCTTGAGTATTCGCTATCGAAAATGCAAGGGATTTTCTCATTTCTTCTGGCAAAGTCAGTCGTCACTTGTGGTGGACAGTATTCTTGGACAGTATTCTTGGTGATAAGACAGCAAAACGACCTATAGATTTTGTGATTCCTGACAAATGTTTACCTAGCAAAGTGTCACGAAAATACAAACTATGCATATGTGCTCAAGATGCACAACAAATTCATTAAAACATTGAGAAGACATTTAATGATCGATAACAATAGATACGAAACAAGGTTAACTGTAGTACGGAAGACAATAAAATCTGCAAGAAGAACTAACATCAACAAATTGCTTATCCAATCAGAGTGCCAATCAGCATTACATGCCATTAGCCCGAATAACACAATTGTTCAATAGTGCACAAAATTAAGAAGATGCAAATAACTGCATCTGTTTATCTTAAAAGGTATTTCTCCCACCTTATTAGCATGGCTTCGTGGTGAAACAGTCAGCACACTGGACGCGTATTCGAGAGGTCAATGGTTCGAGTACCTCCGAGGGTATTGATCATTTTTAATGTCTCCAGCATCAAAATAACCTAACGTCTCTACAGTGGGCCCCGAACTAAAAAAAATGGTGGATCATGATTTTCCACCACCAGGATTTGGCAATTGGGTCCCCTAATCCCCATACGCCCTTTAAAAGGGAAGCATAAAAGATATTTCTCCCGCCTTATTAGCATGCCTTCGTGGTGGAATGGTCAACACGCTCGGAGCATAGTTGAGAGCTCCGAGATTCGAGTCCCGGCGAGGGCATTGCTCATTTCTCATGATGCCAGCATCAAAATAATCTAATGTCTTAACAATCTCATGCATCAAAAGACTTCAAAGAAACGATGGAAGCGAAGAAGCTGATAAACTTTCAAACGAACCTGCATAATAAAGAACGGAGATAAACCACGACATACTATACATACCACCGCCAACAAGTCACCTCACTATCAAGCTTCAGTACACAGCCATCTAAGAATAGCAAGAAGAATGGGATGTCATAAGGAAGCAGTAGTGGGGGCGGCCCGACCCGCCTAACCAAACAAGTTGGTCAAACGGTCATGACAGGCCACGCCCATTTCAACAAAGGAAAAATTGAAACACAAAACATCTAAATGAAAATAATCATGTGTTAATAATAATTATAAACATAAAAGTGAAGAAAAAAAACAAATACAAACACTTGCACAAGAGCAGACACCAACGACAAACACACACAAAAAAAAAACCGCGAACAATAAACACAAATAATGGTAACAACAAATTAGTAAACTAGACCAAATAGTGGCAATAAAAAGCAAAAATCATACACTGGTGTCATAAGGTATTTCTCCCGCCTTCGTGGTGTAGCGGTCAGCATGCTCAGCGCGTATTCGAGAGATCCGTGGTCGAGTTCCGGAGAGGGGATTGCTCTTTTCATATCCTGCTTTAAAAAAAAATCCTAATGACTCTACAGTAACGGCCGAACTAAACGGGGTGGTGGATGATGATTCTCCACCACCGGAATTTGGCAATTGGGTCCCCTAATCCCCAGTCGCCCTTAAAAGGGGGAGTATATAAGGTATTTCTCCAGCCTTCTTCGCATGCCTTCGTGGTGAAGTGGTCAGCACGCGCAGAGCGTAATCGAGAGGTCGATTCGAATCCCGGCGAAGGCATTGCTCATTTTTCATGTCTCCTGGTTAAAAAAAAAAAAACCTAATGTCTCTACAATACAAAAGGAAAAGAAGACTTCCAATATATTTCAAATTGTATTTCAAATACACTTATAACTGCCCACAAATAAACCGGATTCTATATAACTATGGTCCATTTCTCACTTACTTTTACTACAGAAGAATTTCATCAACAGACACCTACAAATTATCAGACGGTCTACATTATCTATTCAGACAGTCAATAATAAAAGATTCCAAAACTCTTTTTCCGTCACAAATAACTACAAGATATATAGCCTGCCTTAAAAAATGTAAAAATGATGAATACGATAAAAAACGTAAGCAAAGGTTTTTGTCATCTCTGATGAAGGTTTTGTTTTTGTTCTGAAGAAAATTCCACTACTCCAATATGTATATTTTTTCTTTTTTCCTCTTTTTTTCTGTTCCATCAGGTCTTTTGCACGCATAAAATGTATTAGCTTTCCTTTTATAAGTTCTCTTCTATATGCAAGCCAAAAGTTGAGTTAAAAGCAATTTTCTTGAATATTGCATCGTCATAACTGCAATGATCACACGTAAGCTACGAATTCGTTCTTACAAATCTGATTAAGCGCCAATGCTTAATCAGAGATTAAATCGCGGAAAAAGCATTTAACACACAGAAAGTTGCAGCTGAAGGGCACCACATGTTGATCCCACAGTAAAACAATGGTACTCTCTTCTGTTGTTAATCTTTCAGGTTTCAACGTTGATAAGGGGAAATAAAAAATAAAAAAGATAATAAAAACAAAAATTAGAAGCAACCTGAAAGCAAGATATTCAAATTCAAAACTTTAAAATGTTATTACACGAGAAATATATTACTAGGTCTGTAGAGAAATGCTAAAAAAACATAACCTAGAAGTACGAGTTGGAGAGTAGCATTAAGTAAATGCTCTATATTTCATAGCTTTAAGGACAAATAGGGCCTTTTTCTTCAGCTGAAGGGAAAAAAATGTTTAAACTTTGAAATTGCATTATTACACATTGATTTACAAACAATCACATCAAGTTTTAATTTTTGTTTAGTTCTATCGGCTTGATGTTCTTCAGTAGCAAACTAATTATTCTTTTTTTCAAGTTTCTGATCAGTACTTTTAGATTGATTTAATTTTGTTTTATGTCTACAAAAAATGTGTGCATATTATGCATATATATACCCTCTCACCCGTTTCAAGTAACATATATTTCATGCAAAATAAGATAATGTGGATTTCTTTAAATCCTAAAAGAAGCATTTGTTTTATTAAATGCCTTGAATAAATTCCATGTAAATTTTACAAGATAAACTTTTAAGCATCAATAACTGAATATATTAATGCTTAAGTAATAATCTCCATACTGATAACCAACATAAAACTCTTTTCGTTTTATATTAATAACTGGAAAATTTTATTTTTGATTTGGCGCTAAATTTTAAATGTTGCGTACATTTCAAGAGACTAACAGTTAATCCTTCTGATGTAAAGAAAAATATTTTATTCATGTGAATCGTTTGCTTTAGATATAGCGGATTTCAGCTTAAGCACTTAATGAAGGAGGGGGAAAAACGGAAAGTAAATTTATCATTTTGTCAATTAAATGTGAGTAAATATTCATAGACAGTGAGAATTACATTTAAAATTCATTAAATAAAAATTAAAACTTTTATTAACTGTAAAAGACAAGAGCAGTGTTATTTATAATTTGCTTGGCTCTACCAGAAACTTCTAAATAATTACTGAATTTTGTCAATTAATAACTTTGAGATGTTCATGCAACTTTTGCATCCATTCGTAATTTGTTTATAAATAAACTTTATATACTTAACTTAAAACATTATTAAGTCACGAATAAGTCACAAATAG
This sequence comes from Stegodyphus mimosarum, assembly GCA_000611955.2. Classification (NCBI taxonomy): domain Eukaryota; kingdom Metazoa; phylum Arthropoda; class Arachnida; order Araneae; family Eresidae; genus Stegodyphus; species Stegodyphus mimosarum. The sequence continues at coordinate 14,476 of KK114271.1, forward strand.
TTGTATAATAAATACATTCCTGTTTGAAATTTTATCAAAACCTGTTTGCTTATGAAGAAATCAAATATTTATTCTGCTTACATGTTGACAATGAAATAGGTATCAAAATTTAACGTAAATTTAATTAAAAATTCATTTCTTTAGATATATTATTTCCCCTTACTTAGTTATTATCCCTGTCTAAATTTCAGGTAAATTACCGAGACTATTTTAATATTTGCACAGAAATATATATTAATTAAATTATATTATATAAAATTAATTAACTTATGTTATATAAAATCAATATTTTAATACGTAATTTTGATAAAGTCGATAAATAAATATTGTTCGTCCATTATGTAGTATCAGGTAAGTTATAAGCATAGTAATTTTATAATAATTATTTACATAATTCCACCCAAAAATAATGATTTTGAAAAATATGGGTTACGTAACTGAAAAGGATTTATTATTAGTTCTGACAGTGCCGACATTTCTTGAAATAAAAAAAGAATTAAGTTGGTTATTAAGAACATGCAGAGTATTAACAATCTAAAAACCAGTGGAAGAATTAGGAGTATAATCTAAATATGAAACAGAAAAATGTCGAAAGAGTTTTGAGCCGCATAAATTAATGATGAAATTATATTTAATAAACAATGCCCTCAGTTTTTTATATTTAAAAAAATAGATAAAGTACAGAGTGTCCATAATTTAATCCCCGAAATAATAAAATTAAATTGAAACGTACCAAGCAACAGGAAATCATCTGTATCGATATAATCTTCAGTTCAAGGAATTTAGTTTTTTCTAGTCTGGGGAAATGCCAACAGGTAACTTCTTTGTTTACAGACAAAATGCCATCAGACATTGAAAAAGCAGTGTGCGTCCCTAGTTATGGGAAAGAAACGAAATTTTAAAAAATAGTTTACAGGAGGTTTCGATATAAATTTGATAAATCTACACCAACGGAACAATCAATTAAAAGATGGTTAAACCAATTTCCAGAGGCCGTACATGCTTTCTATAAAGGAAGATTGGGTAGGCCCTGCATCAGTGTTGAAAATGTTTTCGTCATTCGAGATGTGCTCGTGTTCAATCCCAGTAAACCCATTCGCTGTGCCAACCTGTGAACAGAAATTCTCAGGTCATGAAGTTGTTTGAAAAAAGTTGAAACTGACTGCGTGTAAATTGCAGATTTGTCAACAAACGTAATCACGAGTCGTTCGTAAGGAATCTTCTGTAGACACTCTTGACCGTGTCAGTAATGACGATCACTTTCTTCAGAAAATCATATTTAGCAATGAACCAACATTTCATGTTTGAGGAGAGGTTAATCGACATAGACGCAAGATTTGGGTGTCAGAAAACCCGCACTTTGCAAAGGAAATTTAATGAGGTTGCCCTTAAGTTAACGTTTGATGCGCGCTAACACATAACAAAGTGACTAGTCCCTTCTTTGCTCCGAGTCATCAATTAATTCGGATGATTTATTCGGACGATGATGATTCGATATGCTGAGATTGTTTTTGGCACCGCAATTAGAAGAAATGCAGCCAAATCTTTTTTCAACAGCTTGGAGGCCTTCTGTCTTTGGGCTACATGTTCCTTGATGAAACATTCCCAGGTCGTTGGAATGGCATAGGTGGACTAATTTCATGGTCACCCCGTTCTCCGGATGTCACATCATTCGACTTCTTTTTCTGGGGATACCTGAAAAGCTCAGTTTATGCTGCAGAGATCTGCAGTATAGAAGAATTAAAAAATCGAATCTCCATAAATACCAACTACTGCGGCTTAATAATGTCTGAAGGCAAATCAAGAACAGACTTTGTATTTTCCAGGTAGGTTATGGTGCTCGTGTGGAACTGTATTAATATAAAATTCTTTGAAGTGCTAAATAAAATCCAGTCAGTCTTTTTCCCCCATCTTTTATTCCGTATTACTAAAAACATACCTTTAGTCGCTGAATAAATTACGGGCACTCTGTAAATTTCAATTTTAATTTTTATATCATAAATCTACGGCGCTGTGATAAGAAATCACGTTATAGCAAAATGTATGTGCATATTATTTTCAGAAAATATTATATTTTCCATACTGTTACTGCCATTTTTTTATTTGAATTATGTAGTATATCGAATTTTTTATTTAGCCAAGGATAATATCTACGGAAAAGTCTATATATTTACTTTAAAACAGAATGCAAAAATATTTTAAGTGATCCAAATATTCAGAGCTCAGGTGTTATCGAAATAATTAAGTTTACAATACTAAACAGAAAATGCAACTTGTCAAAAATATTGCTTGGCAAAACATACACCAAAAATTTTAGATTAATTTACGAAACGCTAATAAATTTATCGCGTTAAAAATAAAAACTGACTGAGAGAACTTTTCGAGAACTTTAAAATAACAAACCGTGTAAAATATGTTTTCGCTACAACATTTATGAGATTACTTTATCTACTTAAAATGTTTGTCTAAC
>KK114271.1:17712-107083 GCA_000611955.2 Stegodyphus mimosarum
CGTTGCTGAATTTAAGCTTAACTAAAATTTGCATACGATGCAGAGACTGCTTTTGTTACACGTAATTAAAGTTAATATGGGTATAATCAGTTTTAATGAGTATTGAGAAAGAAAATAATCTAATCTGATCTGAAGAATATTCCTTCTAAAGAAGTAGCAGAATTCAGCAAGGAACTAAATAATATACACTAAAAGAGTTTCCTCATAAAATTCTTAAACTAGAATCCGCGGATGACTGGGTAATTATGAGTTAATAAAGAAGGGTTTGGGGGGGATTTTTTATAGTGAATATTTAGTGCGTTGTTTAATTTAATTACGGAAAATATAATAAATTTACCTATAAACTCATAGTTAGAGATCCAGCAAAATGCACTTCATAGGAAAGTGATCATCAAACGTTTTAAGAACTGTTGCTCTAAAACAAACACAAGTGCCTAGTCCACTCCTCTGCAGTTCAGTAAAAACTGACCACTAACTTGATATGCATATAGTTTTAGGTTTTAGTCAATGCATAGGTTTAGTGAAAATTTATTATATATAATTATAATATGCTTAAAATGAATACATATATATATGCTTCAGTCATTACCTCTGCTGTTCTGAGTAAAAATGTCTCAGTCACTAAGATACATGCTTTGCTTCTGCTTAAAGAGACTCCAAATTAAATAAAATTTTTAGAAATAAAGCTACGAAAGTTTGCGCTTAAAAATGTTTCTTACTGCTTCTTGTAAATATTTAGTCAGAAAAATGATATTCTTCTTGGAACACGGTAGCTATTTCTTCTTTTTCTTTCGTTGATATGACTTAATTTATCATTCGAAATCAAAGAAATACTATGCATTTGTAACTATAATTTCAGTAATCGACAGTTACAGCACAAATTTTTTTTAAATCTTAACCTTATAAATTTCTTATATCTCCCGTGAAAATATAAATATTTGTCAGTTTGAAATTTCATACAGATGCATATTATGTCCGTCCCTTCCCGCCATTTCATTTCTGCTAAAGATGGGCCTTGGATAAGTTTTTATCAATTGGGGAAAAAAGTCCAAAGAGATTTTCTCTTTTGCTGAGAAAAGGCAAAACTCAAAATAACATTAAAAAAATCTGAAGGCTTTCAGATTTTATATTACGCCCGAAGGGCGTTTTTCTAACGGTTTGTGTGTTACCTTTATTTATTAAATATCATGTTCTTCGCAATTTAACCATAAAATTCAATTAAAGAACAATATCGCAAAAAAGATTTTAATGGGCATACCTTTAGAATTTCCTGTACGCAGTCTCACGCGCTAGAGATAAAAATGTTTTTTTCTGTACAACGTTGCCATTGCTCGCTTTGAAATCTTTGAATTTGTTAATCAAAAATTCGTTAAAGTTTTGCAAAATATGAAATAGATAACAAAACCAATTCCAAATTCCAAATTTAGGCTTCTAGATGTCCATATTCGAGTGGAGGAAGACGTTATTCGAAATTTGATGTGTCTAGGTACCGATGGCTTTTCACAGTGTGAGAAACATACATGCATTCATGTATATTCTTCATTATTTAATTCATTTAAGTACGATTCAGGACTCTAATATTTAGTGGCAACAATTTGAAAAGTGAAATACCGTTTTACAATGGACGGTGCAAAACTCCAAAACAAAATTAATAGCCCTTCTGGGGAAATTGCCTCTTGGGCTAAAAATATTTTATGTAAAACGAGAAGTTATAAACATCTGTGACTTTCCTATCCTTATAAATTCAAATTAATATATGATATTCTGAGTTGTAATTGAGACATATATTAAGAAGTCATCTTTCTCTTTCTTCTGCACCCCAGTTTGTATTACTGGCCATTATTACTTCAACAACGCAGCCAACAACATCAACTCCCTTCAACATTCTATTAGGCTTTTACTGTCGAAAGTTAAAAAACCTAAAATGTGGAAATCTTATTTTGCTATGTAGAAAGTAATTATTTAGCATATCATCCCTGATACTGGTATGCTTTATTATTTTAAATTCTGTATGTTATTTGAAAAGCAAGGTAGGTCTCAAGAAGTTCCGCTTTAAAAACAAATTACACTTATTTCAATACAGTGCGCAACACGTTTTAGATTTAGGCTTACAAAACATTTCACAGAAAGTTCTACAATACTCTAGAAAAACCAACACTTGTACTCGTTCCGACTATGAATATGATTATTGCTTTATTCCTAGTACAAGCTTTGAATAAACTAAGCAACGCCCTACATGAAAAGAAAATAACTTCCGTATCTGACACGTGTCCCTTTAAGGGTAACGTTATGTGTCAAAACATGTGGTTTCCTGCCATCATTAATCTGCATTTCTGTTCCTTCAAGACGCTTGCTAATATGTCTGTTTTCCTCCGCGTGTGAAGTGTCGTCAGCTGTTACATACGAATCCCATAAAGACCTTTCGACTTTCAGTCAGGAATGACACTGCAATAACTGCATCTAATGAAATTACTGCTTCTCAGTTATCGCAGAGAGGATTCTCAACGATGCATTAAGAGTGATAACGGCTTACTGCTTCAGAAGGCTTTCCGAAAATAAACATCACTTTTTTTCAAAGCAAATTTGGCACCAATGGATGTAAATGGCTGTTTGTATTTTGCGTTTCTACTCTTAAGCAATGCGATTATATGCTGTAATTTATTCAAAATGTCTGACAAGGCAAGCAATCGTAACATTCACGAAATGGTAATTTGCACTTTAAAATACGTTTTAATGGTTTTTAAATAAACTTCCGCTTAACGTTTATCTTAGCTAAAATTTATTTCTTTCGAGACGTAATTTAAGTACCTATCGATTAGAATTGATTTTATTTAATGACATAAGTACTGCAAATCTCTGAATGCTAAAAGCACAATTAACGCAACTAGTGAGAAAGAATTTAACTTTTACATACTTCTCTATAAAAATATTTACGTTTTGTTTATTACCAGAAACAATGAGAATATTTCAGGTTTTCATTTCTAAGTAAATATTTATAAGATTTAATTAAAATTAAATACTTCCAGAAAACAAATATGAATTTAATTATTCCTGAATGTTCATATGTTATAAAAATGGTCTCTACAAAATTTCTGTTCCTAAAGCGAATTTTTCTCACCATCAGTGAAAACTCAGTTATCAAAAATCCCAATCTATTAAAAGATACACAAATGATTTTGTGTAGTCATTGCTTCCGTCTGTATTTAATATAAACTCTTTTGTCGTTACAAATTCTGCTTTTATTTCTTTAATCTTTCTAGCCTTTGCAATATGCGCATTTTGTAATGAATTTCTTCAGACAAACGTTACTTTTTTATCTGTCATGAACATTTTCTTTTGTTGAAAATCTGTTGACGTCTTATCCAATTTTTTACCTAATTTGTGTATGATATGTTGAATTCTGCTTTTCTTAATGTTCTTCGCGTTCACTTGGTAGTTCAATATTTATTTGCCACAGCCCTAACTAATTTCGTGTTTTCAAGAGATACTTAGCAGTTAACTAATAGTCCAATGAATGCAGTCGTTGAATGCTGATTGTTTCGTCCCGTCTTCGAGTGTTGGTTCCAATATGTAGTTGATCATACTTTTAAAAAATATCTGATAGTATCATGAAGAAATTATTTCACTATGAAATCCAATTTAACTCTACATTTTAAAAGCGGAAATTTTGAGATCATTTGAATAGAAAACCAATTTTGACTGCAAGCGTATTTATTTCTTTGTTCGACAGTTACATTTATTTTGCTGACAGAGTCCAGTGCTTCATTACTATTCAACTGATTTCCGTAATCGATTGAAATTCCTACTATTCGGAATGTATTTCCTCTTGAAAAAACACTGGATAGGATTGATATGTTGCTTCTGGTCTCTTAGATGTACATGCAGATTTTCCTTTAAACTGAATACTGCGCACATAATTCTAGTATTTTCAAGGGTTTCAATGTAAATTTAATACGTCAGTTTTAGCGTAACATACTACTTCAACATAGAAGTGAAATTTCCGTGGCTGTTGACTCTTTTTCGAGAACGCAGACTTCGAACACTTTTCCAACATAAATAATTTAACCACTTTCTGCATTGGAAATTAAATTTTCTATATAATAATCAGCTTTTAAATACACGCAGGCATTATGAAACGTTAGTGCACGCAAGAGGTAAATATGTATTTTCCTTACTTTAAATACAATGAAAATTACGCGCAAACTTGGTTGCAAATAAGAAGTATTAAGTACTAAAGGAATTTGTTTTAGTATTTTGATTGAAAATGGCTCGTAGGTTTCTATGAATTGCTGCATTTGTGTAAAAAAAAATTCACCAAATTTTATTTATTTATTTATTTATTGAAATTTTTATGTAGATTATTATAAAGCATCTTCATTACCTAATTTTAAATACATCTGAGTATAAATAGTAATTATTTTGCTCTGTCACACTTGGAGAAAACATTATGGCGCTTAGGTTTATTATACTTAAATTTGAAAAAAATATTGACCGCAGTGTCAAATTCGTATCTTTCACAGCAAAGATAGTGACTGCGAAATAATTATTGACACCATCTGATAAATGGCCTCGACTGTTTACAAGAGGCAATAGATAATGTATTCAGCTATTTACATGAATTTCTTTCTGACTGAGACAACTGTTAACTCAAGGCGTGTATACATATGACTCAAAGAGACTTATGTATGAACATATAGAACACACTGGGCTCTAAATATTTTACATCGCTATTTTTCTTGAAATAAACTTGAGCTTACATTTATATTTTTCATAAACTAAACTGAGAGAATTCATCAAATGAATTAATACTATATTATTTAACAAACCATGAACGCGCTGAGAGAAAGATTTATTGATTCTGTATCATTAATAAATAATAGCTGATCACAATAATCATTACTTAGAATTTTTTATCATCTATTCTTATGTCTTTCTTATAAAATGTTTCGTTACCGCCTGCTAGCTTTGAAGTCAAATCAGTATCAAAACGATAATCCTGTGAAAAATTAAGTATTTTTTTATTTTATTCTTATAGAATAGTTGTTATAATTAATTCCGTAAGATTAGTTTCCTTGATTTGAAGACATTTTAAGCAACATTAGGGAAAAATGAAAGAAAAAAATGGATAATTACAAAATATACACTCATATGTTAATAAAATGCAGAATGCAGAAGATAACGAAATTTCCATTATCATCAAACAGAATCAAAATTTTGCAGGTAGATTTTTATAGTATTTTACCTATAGTACATGAACTAAACTGACAATATTATATGCAAAAGAGGTTTACTTTTAATATAATGTAATTGAGGCCTTTTAGAACTGAAAAAATGGATAAATGGTGTCCTTTCGATGCCATATCTTGTATTTTAATACCGTACGCTTGTAATGTAAATATTTTCCACATTTCCTTATTATTGATACTTCACATCCTTGTCAGTCATAATATTAAATTTTCCAGAACATGATGCTTCATTGTATCTAATAATCGTTTATAAATTTCTCCTTCAAATAAATTACTTTTCGTATACTTGCTTTCGCAAAAAGGAATAGCGAGTAGACTCATGTCATCGTCATACCTGGATTCATGCATAATGGTGCTGTCACTCTGCAAAATCACGATGATGTTTTCATTTGCAACATTTAACTGCGCTTTTATCCGATTACGTCACACTTTTGCATCAATAGTACAGTATGATACAGTTCACTGCTTAAATTTTTGATGCAGTGCACTGTATCATACTCGAAGGAACTAGATATCGTTGTAAAAACAAATGAATTATTGATACATTCACTTCTATATAAACTTCACTTTTATCTTGATACACGCAAAGGTAAACTAAATGAAGAATAATCCTGCCAAGTTTCGTAACTCCTACTATTTATAAGACAAATATTTTTTTAATTAATGTTCGCTTTATGGAAGAAAATATATAAACTACCTTTACAACTCTGAGCATCACGTGGACTAACAACTCAATCAAATTATTTCATCATAGACATGAAATAACAGGAGCCATGCTTAGTGATACCAATCGCAGAACCGTCAGAAAAAGGATTCTCTTTTGTCAACGCCATCAGTTCAGAAGACTTGTCTTTAGGGGATTGCTCAGCAGAAGAATAAGGTCGAAGCATATTCTTACCTTTAAATTACATCTTCATCACATTTTACTATTTCATATAATATGCGTTTAGCTTGCTAAGATTTTCAGCAGTATTTCGAGCATCCTTTTTAGTTTAACTTTCTTATCGCTCTGCTTCATAATGATCAGCCATAAGATTAACACAGTATCATTAGTACTAGCAGAAATTAGCAATCTGACGTTTTAATAATGGGTCGTGCGTTTTAATAATGGGTCACTCTGTGAACAACTTACCTACGGTAATTTTAGTGCTAGATAAAGTGCAGACGAAATGGAGATAATTCACCAATGTTGCGATTATAATTTAAATTCCTACTATTAAGCCATTCGAAAGCTTTTGACTTTATATTTTTGGGATTTCTTTTGTTTCGGGCCTATTTGTCAATTACTAGGAGCTGTTTGTTGTTTCTGTTTATTGCTTTCAAAATTTTTTAGCGAATGATTGCTTTTCATTTTAAAGGCTTGCCATTATTCATATAAGAAAATTAAGAATACTTTTGATTTATTAACGAAATATCTTATAACGCAGGTAAACATATACACTTAAATTCAGGGATAATATAATATAAATTCCAAAGAAATGGCAATAAATAAAATCACTTAACTCCCTTAGACAAGTGTATCATTGACAAAACCAAATACGTCCCATTGTCTACTCAATTAGGAATTTTACACCTATTGCTCTATTCAAAATCCCACGGAAAATTTTCCCTTGGCTTTACATTAGTTGAAAGAAAATATGCTGAAAATATTTTATTTCCCATAGAAAGACTTCTACAATAAAGATACCACTGATTCTGCATTTAAGAGAATATTTCAAAGATAGTAATGTAAGATGTTTTCATTTCCAGACTTATCTTAAAAATTCCACTGAGAAGGAAATTTTTTAATTATTTTATTTTCTTCGGTACTTACATATAATCCCGTCAACCATTGGCTGAAATTTCAGAACGATAGCCAACGCCAGTCGTTACTGCGGAATTCTAAAGGGCACAATCCACAATTGGAGCTAGTTGGCCATTCGCTGGGATAATGCGTATGTACTACATTTCTCGAAAATATAGGACAAGTATCGAATTTTGTTTTAATGACTACAAATATTTATTGTATTAAAATGCTAATTTTAGATACCTAAAATTTAGTACAGAAATGTAATAATATATCAGAAAAAATATTTTTGTTAAGCGATATTAGTCTGTTTTATACAATTTTGCAAGTTGAACATAATTTTTGGAATAAACTCAAGAAGACAAATATCTGACCTACTGTGAAAACTAACTCTTAATTCATTGAATGCTAGTCAAACAATCCATCTTTTACGCCCAACGAAAATGAAGTAAGAGATTAATTATTTTAAAAAGTTCGAATGTCATTTAAATCTACGTGAATATTCTTGTGATTTTTTTGTTCGTTTCGTTGCTTAATGGAATGCAACAGAACAGATAAAGCTCTCTTTCATTCAATTAAATAAAGGGAGCATTCTACATTTATTTTTAAAATGGATTTATCTAGCACATGATAACATTAATTATTGCACATATTTAGTAATGTTTATTAGGTGTATGAAAGGAATTTAATAAAATATCTGTATAATATTTAGTTGGAAAATGGAAACTGTTTAAAAATGTAGGCTTCCTTACCGTGAAACTTAAAGCTATCTAAAAAAAGAATGCGAAAGAATTTCATTATGATAAAACCGATATACCAGCTATATTCTTCCTCTAAAGGAAGCAATATAAAGAAAGTGTTTCTCTCCCAAACATCAGTTACTTGTCTGAATCCTCAATGAAAACACATCACGTCAAAACAGAATTCAGTGAAGGAGGCAAGAAAGATAACTTTCCCTCTCTGTAACTTGATTAACTGAGGTGGAACTTGATGATACGGAATATTTTTATTGTAAATATCTGCCTGGAAAAAGAAAACTAGGATAAACTTCTTGTTTAAGCATGATACTATTTTGACCTTTCGAAACGATATCAGTAGAAATGGTGCAGTTTTACATCATAAAAGCGCAATTAAAGTCCGAATAGATCACCAACATAAAGAAAGCTATTTTTCCTTCTAATCAGGGAAACCTAAATATTATTATGAAGATACAGAAAAATGAAATAACAAATGTTATGAGTTTTATGAATTATACTGCTGTGTTTGGATTATGCACAACCATGCAAGAGCCAAGCTTAAGCATGCTTTTATAGATAGCAAGCATGCTTTTATAGATATAATTTATGAAACTAAAAAACTTTTAGTCGAGATTTTTGTTTCAGATCTGTATAAGACTTCACGCATGTACTGAATGATGAATTTAATCTGCATCGATGAATTTAATCAAATGGATCAGGTCACGTGTTTCAGATTAACTAAGTGAGTGGTTATTACATCCTATTTGTAGGCTTCAAACTAAACAGCAGAGGGTAGCTATTTTGCAACATAAATAGTAACAGGGTTCATTTGGCAAGAAAGTATACTTAGAGTAAAACAGTATCTTGTGGGGTTATCAATTTAAGAGGAGGAATTACTTTGAGGAGACTAGACTCTGATTTAAGGAACATATGCGAAAACTCATGAAAAACCTCATGAACAGATTGCTTTCTATTGGGGCTACCAAATTTTGTCCGTTCAGCTTTATTCGCTCCCCGAACGGTACCCATATTTGGAATAGAATAAACAAATGTAAATGCAGATTCAAAAATATTGTTCTATTTGTAAAATGGAGTTATAGTAGCTGTATGGGTATATATGATAGTATCGTTACAAATAGGATTAATCATTCTGGCATTAATTTACGGAAACTATAAAACTGCTTTGCATGCATGTATTTTGAAGCCTTTAGTTGTTTTATAATCGATACATGAGTTAATACATTTTATAATTAATTAATGTATTAAAAGTACAAGCAAAAATTAAACTGATGCCTTTCTTAGCAGCGTTACATTTAATTGTTTTCAAGTACCTTTTTCTTAATCAATCCTAAAATATAATCTTTTGCTGTCCCCACACATACGAGAGATCTGCTGAGGATATCAGTTACTGCGTATCTTTGTTCATCCATTAAATTACATTACATCCATCTAGTTACACAGAATCATATCATAAAAGCCATTTCATATGCGAAAAGTAAACAGAAACATTTTAGATAGCCAGGTTTCCACTTGTAAGTTATTTTTACGACCAGGTAGCCCTTAAAATTAATCTACACTTGGAATGGGCAGGTTATAAGGTATTTCTCCCACCACCTTCGCATGCCTTCGTGGTGTACGCTCGACGTATAACCCAGAGGTCCGTGGTTCGACTCCTGACGAAGGCGTTGCTCATTTTTCATCACTCCTGCTTCCAAAATAACCTAGTGTCTCTGCACTGGCGCCCGAACTAAAAAAAGGTAGTGGATGATGATTCTCCACTACCGGAATTTGGCGATTGGGTCCCCAAAACTCCAGTCGCCCTTTAAAAGGGGGAGTATATAACGTATTTCTCCCGCTTTCTTCGCATGCCTTCATGGTGTAGTGGTCAGCACACTCGACGCGTAACCGAGAGGTTCGATTCCCGGCGAAGGCGTTGCTCATTTTTCATGTCTCTTGCTTCGAAAAACCTAATGTTTCTACAAGGTCATCTCTAAAATAACTAAAATGTGGGACAAAAGAACCTGAGGGATATCTGAATTGGCATAATTTGTTTTTTATAAATGGAAATTTGTCTTAATCGGCGCCTTCTGAAAGGGAAATACATTTATGGTAAAAAATGGTGACTGAATATATAAAACATGAGGGAGAGAGTAATCGACTTGCACCATAATTTCTTTTGGTTTAACTAGCAGTTATGAAACGTTATCTCAATTTCGACCAACAGTTCTGTGCAATTGTACCTGACCGTTAAGAAATAGTACTTGAGATATGTCTACCTCTTTCTATATCAACAGCAACACAAGACAAATTTTGAACCAAAACATTTCATGGTTCCTTCTACGCTTATGTACCACGAGTACATGCTTCTAAACCTTTCTCGGTGTTCAAGCTAGCGGTTAGTAGGCTTATTTGCTACCTTCGCTGGTCTACTTATTTACCTACAATGAACTGAAACCATTATGAAGTACAAGTATTTCAGTGGTTTTATTAATTTCAGCACAAAAAAATGCAATGTTCATATAAACTTTTTAACAATTCAATAATTACATTTATGAAAAAAACACTTAGTAGTGCTCATTCAAAGTATAATTCCCAACCTAATGCTTCACTGGAATAGTTATTACGTTAATTAAACAACTTAATTAAAAAATCTAACATTACGTTGAAGGTCGGAGTATTTACATACGCATTTAATATTTACTAAGGATTCCAAAAATATTTCAAAATACACACAGTGATTAATATAGAGGCTGTACATTTTGAATCTTAAATGCAAGAGAAACTATTAATCAAGGAACTATTAATTAAAAACCAATAACCAAAATTAAAAATATAATAAAAAATTCTTGGGGGTACATTTCTGGGATGATTCGAAGAAGCTAATAAATAATTCAGTTCTTTAATTAATAATTTTTTTCTTCTTTCGCTTCAAAGAAAAATTTCTTTTTTGCAAATGAAAATTTTCGCTTTTTTCCTTGTTAACAACGAATAAAACAAAGGAAAAAATCATCAGCGCCTGATTTTTTATAGAAATAGTTGTTTTACGCATGAGGTCAAGTGTATTTTTTTCCTCCGAAATGAAAATTTGTCATTCGGATTCGAGTTAAATTTATTTTCTTTTGTCTCTTTTAAGTAACGCAAATTGTTTTTAAATGCTGCTTGTTTGTGCTCATTTAGTCGGCTGTTTGCAACACAAGATTATCTCTTAATGTGATACATAATCTTTTTACACATATTTTTATTCCTTTCTTTAGCAATTAAACATAATTGATGTACCCAGCAATGGCATGCTTTGCAGTTAATTAACTACAGTCGTTGAATAGCTTAACAGGAATACTATAAGATAATTTTGATTATCTTTTATTTCCAAGATAAAACATTCGGTTTAACAATGAGACTTTTTTCATTTTATTTACATGGTCTTAGGAACTAAAACTTAGGAAGTAAAATGAGCTTAAAGTTTTAATTTTATAGTCGTTTCGTGGTTTGTTAAATCCAGACTGCAGAATTAAATATATTTGATATATATACATATGTTTCTAAGCAAAAGTATTTATTTTTCAATGTATTATTACAAAAAGATGATATATATAATTACCTATTATATGTTAGTATTCAATCTGTGCTTTTATGCGATATTTCATTTTGCAAGGATTGCTTGCACATATTTCGCTTCGTATTTATTTAATACCGGATAGTCATGGAGTACCATAACCCAATATACCAAACATCAAGTACGTCTAAATATGGCGTTAGAAACGTTTCTTAGAAATTAAAGGTGTTTTTTAAAAACGGTTACCTTAATGTCTTGTACTTATGATTGCACATACATAGGTTACTTTAATTTATTGTAAAATTTAAATCATCAAGGAGTTCATTCATTACTTCCAAATCGCTCAAATTTTAAACGCTTACTGTCTGATTAAACTCGAAAGATAAATCAAATGCGTCATACTTGTCGAATGACAGCGCTCTGAAAAATAATTAAGCGCCACGTAGTAAATGATAGAAAGGAACAAGCAAAAAACTTGCGAAAGAAGCTGCATAACACACAGCAACAAGTTACACTGACGTAACAACACATGCTATGAACACGTTATCTCACTAGTATCTACAACAAACAGCAATAACAAACTAGTAACAGGAATGGTACATAATGCGTAAGAGAAGAATAACTTTCAATATACATCATAAATTAAGGAAAAATCACAAAAATTACGATTACTGAAAACGTTTACATGTAGAATTTTATGAAACTTTCCCACAATATATAACACATAGTAAGGTATCAAATAACATAAAAAGAAAGTGTTAGACTATTATGGTAGTATAGAAATCAGCACATGTATAACATGAACAATTCGGAGGTGTCAGTTTGCTATAGGAAAGTACCTTCAATATGGAATATGATTGCCTCTAGAAGCAATACAGCACCTACAGCGATGTGTGATGCTTTCAATTATGCGGTCTATTAGTTACATAGAAAGCGAGAGCCATTGTTCTTGCAAAACAGTTGCAAGCGCGGTAAGGGTCTGAGAAGGCGGATTGAGAGCAGCTAGACGTCTCCCTAAAGTATCCCACACGTTATCGATAGGATTCAAGTCCGGGGATTGAGCTGGCCACTCCATGCGCATAATTGCTTCTTGTTGAAGATAATCATGTACGATGCGAGCCCAGTCTGGTCTTGGGTTGTCGTCCTGTAACAGGAAAGCATCACCTATTGCCCCGGCATATGGGCGCACATAAGCATCAAGGATATTATCTCTATAAACCTGAGCATTCACGGTTTCCCTTGGAAAGACATGGAGGTCTGTGCGTCCACCCAAAGAGATCCCACTCGAAACACAGACATTTCCTCTTCCATATTCATCTCTTTCACGGATGTTTGATGGATAACGGGTTCCAGGTTCTCTGCACATCAAATAACGCCTACTATCACTTTCTAGACTAAACCTGTAGTCATCCGTAAAGAGAACAGCCCTTCATTGATCAGGCGTCCAGTGGACATGTTGTCATGCCCACTGCAAACGGTCCCTCCTATGGCGTGACGTCAGCGGCACGCAAATGGCTGGCTGCCTCGCATACTGACCGCCTTCGTGAAGCCTTCTACGCACAGTTGAGGTTGACAACAACCTTCAGGTGGGTGCAGCAAGGGAGAATCTAAGAAGAGTCGCAATAGCGGTTCTATTCCTGCGTGCACATAATGTCAAATATCGGTCATCGGCGCTCGTCGTAGCAGTTGGTCGTTCTTGGCTGAACCTCCTAGATGCCGAATTTGTGGTTTGAAACTGCTTCAAAGTCTATGAACCACAGAAGGACTCACATTTAGCCATCTAGCCACTTCTGTTTGACGTTGTCCTGCCTCTAGTCTCCCAATGGCTCTCCACCGTAGTTTCGCAGGCAAATGATCCCTGGAGGTAATTGTTACAAATTGGCTATCTCAGATTTCTGTCATCACAATCACAATGAAATATGTGAGCTTGCTCTCAAACATGAACTTTTATGCTCCTCGCAGATGATGTATTCCGAGCGCAGCGCCACTAATTTGCATATTGCAGTTTTACTCAGCTACTCTTACTCGGCAACATATTCAAATTATACACGGTTTGGCTTATTTTGGAGGGAGTTATCGATATTGTTGTGATTTTTCCTTAATTTATAAAAACCAGTGTATTTCCAAATTGTGCTAACAAGAGAATACGACCCCACAAATAAGGTGGGTTTTATCAGGCTATGGTCATATGTATTTTTACATCAGAAACATTTCATTGATAGATACCTGCATTTGCGACGAATTAACGAACTATCTGCATCAGTCACAAAGAACTCCAGAAAATATAGGCCTTACAAAAGGAAATTACGCAGAGGAAGCATCATCAAAATAATAAACATGGTAACAAACATAGGCACAGATTTTTTATGTCACCTTGATGAAGAATTTTTCCATCTGAAGAAAAACTGCTTCAAACGTACTGGAGGTGTTATTAACCTCGAAACTCAATTTTTTTCGTACGCCCAAAGGGGGACTTTTTAACCTTTTTTTGTGTTACCTTTATTTACTAAATATCATGTTCTTCTCACTTAAAGTGTTAAATTCATTCAACAGCAATATCGTAAAATAATTTTAAAATGAGCATATCTCTAAAATTTTCGATACACAGTCTCGCACGCTGGAGATAATTTTTTTTCGTACAGTATTGCCATTGCTCGCTTTGAAAGCGTTGAGTTTGTTAATCAAACAATCGTTAATGTTTTACAAAATATGAAATAGATAATAAAACAAATTCAAAATTAGGGCTTCCAGATGCTTATATTCGAATGGAGGATTGCATTATTCAAACTTTGAGGGCTCTATGTAAGGTTGCTTTATCACAATGAGAGAAACGTGCATAAATTTATGCAGATTATTCATTATTTCATTTCTTTAAGTATAATGCAGAGCTCTAACATTTGGTGGCAACAATTCGAAACATGCTACACCATTTATAGTGATTTGGCGCAAAATGCCAACACGAAATTAATAGTCCTCCTGGGCTAACTCCCGTTGAGCTAAAAAATGTATAACGTCACTCAGTGAAAAGATTGAATACTTTTAACTAGATAGATTAGATCAGTGGTTCCCAAAGTGGTCCCTACGGATCCCCAGGGGTCCCCGGTATCATTCAGGGCGTTCGTGGAAAATCAAATTGACTTGGGGGGTCTCTGAACAACGTCAGGGAGTCCGCGCAAGGTTTAATATAAAATAACAAAAATGTAAATAAATAACAATAAAGAAAATACTAGCAATTTTTATTTCCTGAGTAAAATATAAATATAGGTAAAATACAGTATGTTACTTAAGTACTGAGCATTATGTAAAACCTTTTGTGAATGATCATTGACGAAACTTATTTCCACTGATTTGTCACTTGTAGTAACAGTAGTGTGTATAACTTGTTTTAATGTTATTACTAAAACTTAGTTATTGTCCAATTTACTTCAGTAAATTTAAACTTTCAATTTCTATCAACACGCTAACAATATAACAACGAAATAATAATGAAATAACCATAAAAACCTGAGATAATCCCTCAAAAACGAAAATTTAAAAAACTCCACTGACACACGCCTATGATTTAATAGTTCTACAGGGTGTATCAGTACGGCGATGACAAACTTTCAAGCGTTTGCAAGCGTTATGCCCCCTGGCATGTAAATTGATACATCATACTAGTTTTCTGCCGCCTGCAGATATGATGTAATTACATCAATTATCGGTAATACGCCCGAAATATTGGCGTGTCCGCTCTCTTTACGTTCTATAACGCAACTAACTCTTTATGCGGTGCGGTACCTGGTACAAATCACTGCAATCACCGAAGAGGCCAAAATACCCTCCCCCCCCCCCGATGAATCGAATTACAATCCATACATTTTTCACTATGAACACTGTACAAGCATCCTTTAGTGTTTTTCCTAAAAAATGACTGATCTACGTAATGTTAATATAAATCTTTTACACATTTGACTTGTTCATCAGAATGATATCATTTAGCAAGTTCTTTCATCATAAACCTAAATACATAGAAATTGCAGTGTGCAAGATCTGGTCTACAAGTACCTCTTCCTATTGAAATTTTTGCAAATAGTTCTGATTTTCCGCCCCCCCCCCCGATGAATCGAATTCATTTCAATATAATCTTCATTCTTTACAAACAAGTAAATGTAGACTATAGAAGTTGAAAACATACAAAAACCTTCAAGAGTACAAAACTACATATTACACTTACCAATCTTCTAGTAAAACGTCTAAACCTCTGATAGCTTACTATATTGAACAATTAACTATAATTGTTAAACTAAATCGAACAAATAAAAGTATTAGTACAACAAGTAATATAAAAAATAATAGTAACATTTTCAATATAAATTTGACATTTAAAATTAATGTTCTTCTTGATTAACTGGTAGAGGACACAGTTTGATAACAGGAGGTTTAATGTCCCCGTGCACAGATTTTAGTCTTACCACTCGGACATTATTGTCTTTTCTAGGAAACACTTCTATTACTCGCCCGTGTTTCTAACGTAATGAAGGCATGTTATCTTCTTTAATTAGAACCAAGTCATTTAGACGAATATTTCTGCTAGGTTGTCTCCATTTGCTGCGCTACTGTAGTTGGCACAGGCACTCTTTAGACCACCACTTCCAAAACCCTTCGAACATCTGCTGTGGTAGTTGCGATCTGTGCAATGGAGACACTCGCATTTCGGTTAAATCTTGTTGTGGAGGGTTGAATATCCACCTTAAGTTAAGTTTTCATTCGATAACTACCTTTGAAATTCTGAGTTTTTTGAGTGGATGGATGAAACTGCTTTCTCAAGGATTTTATTTGAATCTATAAAATTAGTTCCACAATCACTTCTTATTTCTTAAGGTTTTCTTCTCCTCGAAGCAAATCGTTTTAGAGCAGCTAAGAAAGCTTCACTTGATAAGTCGCTGACAATCTCTAAATGGATAGCCTTTGTAGCTAAACAAATGAAAATACAGACATAACATTTAATTGGTCTTATACCTCTTCCCCTTTTCATTTTCACAGCAAATGGGCCGGCATAATCAACTAACTGGCCAACCTTCGAAAAGGTTCTACTTAGAATCACTCTACTTGCAGGTAGTTCTCCCATTAACTGAGTACATGTTGCTGAAGATGTTGCTCTGCAACATGTTATCCATTTCCAAATGCATTTTTTATTTCATTCTTTGCACTTATTATCCAGCATTTCTGCCGTATTGAGAATAACAATAAGTGCAGTCCTCCATGTAAATGGTTTTCGTGATAATGTTGTATAAATAATTTAGTAAAGTGATTATTATTTGGACTATAATGGGATGTTTACTTTCTCTGGTAATTTCTGCGTTTCTTAATCTACCCCTTACTCTTAAAATTTCGTTTTGCTCTAGAAATGGATTAAGTGAAATGATTTTACTTTTAATTTTAATCGGTTGTCCTTCCTTTAAAGCCTTGAATTCTTCTGCAAATCCATTAAGTTGAACATTTCTTATAATAAACTCTGAAGCCTTCCTTAATTCACAGGCCAACCAGATTTCCTTTTATGAGCGGATTTACAATTATTCATGAAGCGCAGAACGTGTGCCATTATTCCCGAACTTTGTTAAAATTCCGTACAATTCAAGATTTAGTAACGATTCTGTGGATTCCCCAAGTGTTTTCAAAGTAACACATTTTCGTTCTTCACTAACGTTTTGAATGTCAGCTCCGGTATTCATTTCAGTTATGTGACATCGAATATCTACTTCTGAAAGCCAAGGTGGCCCAGAAAACCAAACACTATCATTAATTAAAGCTTCAGCATTCATTCCTCTGGTGAGTTTATCAGCAGAGTTGGTTTTCTCACTGCACTGCAAAATACCAGCTGTACAAATACTTAATAGTTGTGTACATTAGTTTTCTCCTTGATTTCTATCACACGATTTCGAACAAATTGTTTTCATTCGTTGGCAGGTCCATTGATACAGTGAATGCAAATTTGGGAATGAATCAGTCCAGTAAAATATATTTCCCTTATCCAACTGCGGAAATATCGATTGCAAATACGAACCTAATCTTGCAGATATTACTGTTCCCAGAAGTTCAAGCCTAGGGAGTGTTACTCTTTTTAATTGAGCTAAACGAGATTTTGACATTATGAAACTTGTTTTACATCTATTTTTCTTCTCAAATCTAAAATATGCTACAGCGCCATAACACTTGGGACAGGCATCAGACAATATGTAAACTTCTAAAAAAAATTTCCAACACATATCATTGAAGTAGTGTCTGGGAATTTCGAAAACCTTTATTTTATTCAATTTCTTTTAACCACTCCTGAAATATGAACTCTGGACGAAGAGGAACACTCTCGTCCCATTGAATGCCCTTTTCCCACATAGTTTGCATTAAGAGTTTAATTCGAACCGTAAAATTCATGATCCCTAAGGGATCAAACAGCATACCACATGCTGCTGAAAATGATGCGTTTAATTACTTTAAGATTTTGTAACTTCTGAAATTGAGATACATCTATTTTCAAATTATAATTGACATTGTCCCAGATAAGGCCTAAAGCTTTCAACGGTATCAAATAGTCTTCAGATGTCTCATGACAGTCAACTTCATTAAATTTTCATAGTTCATTAAGCTTAGGTGAGTTTGAAACCCATCTACGTAAATTCATGCTAGCCTCGCTTAGAATGAAAATCATGTCCTTGTTTAAATGTACGGCCTTTGCTACATTAACTGTCCCAGAAATTAAATCATCCACGTAAAGCTCTTTTAACATACTACATGCCTCTTCGTAGGCATCTTCATACCTTTTTAAATGCAGTCTTATAGTAACTGTTATTAAATAAGGCGAGCACTTGACCCCGAAAGGGACTCGATTGTGCTGGAGAACTTGCAAGTTGGGATTACTGTGATCGAGATTTGGCCCTTCTCCATTTATCGACAAAAACTTTAAAAAATCCCTATCTTCTTTAGCTACGCCTACCTCTGAAAATGTATGCTGAATGTCAGCGCAAAACGCGATTGAGTGTACCCTGAATTTAATTATAATTTCCAGGAAGTCGAGATTTAAATTAGGTCCACTTTCCAAACAATCGTTAAGTGATAAATTTCCCTTACTTTTAGAAGAAGCGTCAAAAACTATTCTAACCTTTGTAGAATCTTTTTGCTCCTGAACTACCGCATGGTAAGGCATGTAATACCTCGTTTTCAAATTACCATTTAAATACGTATCTGCTCGTTCCACTATACCATCTCTCAAATGTTCATTAATTATCTCACTATATTTTAGATATAGCTTTCTATTTTCCTGAAACTTATCATTTAAAAATAGCAAACACTGTTTCGCAGTTTCATAATTATTATTTAAACCTTCAACACCCTCTTTTCACAATAATCGAGTCTCATATCTTTTATTCTCATACGTTGTATTTCGTTCAAATGACAAAATTTCTCTTGAGAGATTTCTTTATCCGAACTTATCCCAATTGCTTTTAATTCGCATAATTTTTTAACTCTTTCATAACCTAAGTCCTGATCTACAACGGTTATATAATTAATTCTTGCCTCCTTACAATTTGATCCTTCGTCCTTGACTTGAATTACGAAACCGAAAGTTCTTTCTGTTGCTATTTACAAATCCTCAGTTTCGTTTTCCTAAAATTTCCCAAATATAATCCGAACCTATTAATACCTGAATTTCATTACTCGTACCAATATCTGCTAATTCTATTCCCTTATCAAGCGCCATCTTTCGTATCCACCGAGAGGGAATTTTTACTCGCCGCAGTGTATAGAATAAATGGCTATTGCGTTAATTTTTATCCTTTTATCGGGATTGTTTACATTTTGTAATACTATTTCTACGATATCATACAAGCGCTCTTGTGCATCTTTACATCCAAATGTGAAAATAATTACCTTTTCGCTCCCCCCCCTTGACACCTCACTGTCGCCGAAAACGTTTGTAAAAGAACGGAAGTCGAATATTTCATTTTGTTATTATTTTCATTATATAAGAGCGAAAGAGAAGCTTCAGAAATTGGCGTTTGTTTTGTCTGATTGAAGGTATCCGCCTTTAAATCTTTTGATGCGACGTCGCATATTAGTGAATTGTGTAAACCCTGGACATTGCACAGTCTGCAATTTTCATCTTTAAGAGCACAGAAACGCCTTGGATGCCCTTTTGAAAAGCAAATAAAACATAAACCTCGATCCCTTAATGCCTTTTGGCGAGCCTTTAAATCAAGTGGGCAATCATGATTCATGTCACAAGCAGATAAACAAAACATACAGACGTTTTGATTCTCTTTTCTTAGGGAGGGTAGAGAACTTTCGTTTTTGATTAAAATGTGATTTTTGCCAGTATTTACAGGGAGTTTCGCTTTGACTAGTTAATACTGAAGCGCCTTGCTTATTCGTATAGTAATTATTTCTTTTAGAATGCATTTAACATTTATTTTGATAACCTTGATGGGAACTTTTGTTTTGTACATACGTCAAAATTCTTAGTACGCGCTAGCATCATTGATGTTTTCCTACATTCCACTTCCGTATTCGAGAACGTTACTAGTTCATTAACATTGAAATATTTTGTTTATCACTTCTTTTCCTAGTGAATTCGAAAGTTAAATTCTCGGCTATTACCTTTAACAAAATGGGGGATAATAAATGTCCGTAAGAACCACTAGTAACATTTAAAGAATTTAAATTTCTTATTTGTATTTCTATATTGTCATAAAGCTTCCTCAAGGCAGCCGTATTTCGAGAACATTTTACAGGTTCTGAACTCAACAATTTATTCATATGCGCATTAATTAGCAGGTTGTCTCTGCCGAAAGGGTTTTTTAGTATATCAACAGCCACCGTATAGTTTGCACTAGTGAATGATAATCCATTAATAGCATTTAAAGTCAAATCCCCCAAAAGCGATTTTAAATAACAAAACTTGTCAACCAAACTGAGACTTTCGTTTTGGTGAATGGAATTACAATACTGATTCCAAAATTCAAGCCAAGAACAAGGATCACCTTAATATTTTGTAATCGTTAGTTTCGGAAATTTTAAAGTATTCTCTTCAGAAGTTTTCAACTTTGCAGATACATTTTCCTCACTAAAATTTCTAGATTCAACCTTACACGCGTTTTCTCTTAATTTTTCCTGAATTTTAGATTTAAAATTTATAATTCTCTCCTGATATCCCCTTGCGGAAATTACTTCCGTTTCTAACTCCTGTTCTGCTACGAGCTTTTCTATCTCAAAATCATATTGTTTTCAACAATTGCTCTTTGGTCCCAAAATGCGTTAGCTGGAGGAAGCCAAAAAGCAGACTAGTAAGCTGCGATGCTCACTGTGAGCGTAAAAATCCTTAACAAACCCTCTGATTTGACATCTAAAGGTGAGTCCTTTCAGATTTTTACTTTCTTTCAATTTTTGTTTTTATTATTTCATTAACTTTCACTTCACAAGTTGTCAGTTATCTTGTACGCTACGCCAAGGAAGCAATCATTGCATCGTCATAAATATAAGAGCCTGGCATGTACTATGAATTCATTCTTTCAAATCTTCCCAAGCATTAATGCTGAGGAAGTACTAAACCTTGAAAAAAGGTCTAGGTTACAGAAAGTTACAGAAAAACGAAACTTTTTTTTCCTTGGTCTCTATTCTCTACTTTTTTCAGTTATCATTTATTAAAATCAGATTTCGAAATAAATTAAACCTGAAATGATGCTATGCGAATTTATATTCTTATATATATATATCGAGTTGTAATTAAAATATTGTAGTAGACTTTTATTAAAAGTATATAAATCAGCTTCTCTTACTATAAACATTTATTTGC
The DNA here is from genome assembly GCA_000611955.2 of Stegodyphus mimosarum. Taxonomy (NCBI): domain Eukaryota; kingdom Metazoa; phylum Arthropoda; class Arachnida; order Araneae; family Eresidae; genus Stegodyphus; species Stegodyphus mimosarum. Next base: position 38,864 of record KK114271.1, read on the forward strand.
AGGACAATGAGGAGCTGTGTATATATATAAGATTTAGATAGGACACCAAAACGTATTCCCATGCTTAAAGTTCTTACGTAATTTTATAGACTATATGAATATGAACATGTAATTAAACTGTTTTAACGAATTTTATACATAGCATGTAAATACGTTTAGTGAAATTATATTTAAGTTGTACTGAATCTTGTGTAATGTAGCACGACAGATCTCGAGTACGAAGCATCACGGAAAAAACAGGGTTACAGGGATAAGTTTGTTTAACATCGAGATAAATGTCGATCTCGCCAAACTGGTGAAAGAACGCCAAGCTGAAGATGGTTTTCACGACTAATTTTTATCCCCAAATGCGACTACAAATCAGCAATCCTGGACACTCTTTTGCAACATTTTGGTCCGATTAATATGTAACTGTGACTGCTCCTGGCCCTATGTAACTAATTGTGCATATTGTACACTAATTTCGAGAATTGTGCATATTGTACAGTAATTTCGAGACCGTGGACGTGAGAAACTTTTTAAGACCACTTTAGTTACCGTCAGTTTAATTAATAGATAGTACCATCAGTTTAGTTTAGTCCAGAGTATTGAGAGATTACATATTTGAGGCTTTTTGTTCTGTGTTGAACGTTCTTATTAATTTGAAGTGGTAACTACTGGTTGCGTTCTGTCATTCTGAGAAGAACTGTTCCAATGCATTTGCTTGAAAAGTTCCAGAACTGTAAAGTATTTCTGGGGAAATAAATTTGATCAAATTATCATCCGTTCTCTGTGAATTCAGTCCATTACGAACCCTTTACGCGCGTCAGACTATATATTGCATTTATTAAAGAAAATATATTGTTCACCTTTACATACACAGAGATTCAAATAAAGAAAGCTCGAAAACAACAGTTGCAAAGCACACCTTAAATATTATTTCAACTTTAGCTCTGAATTTGGAAAAAAGCAAATCTATGTGCTCAGCGTGAATCTTTTCACAACAACGTGTTTAACTAACAGCTATCATGAACTAAAGACTTTGTAGAAAGACGACTCTCTCACTTCGAATAATACCAAAAGCCACTTATTTCTAAAAACATTACAAAAAATCCCTCATACGTGGCATTATGTACTATGTGTTTTGTTTAAAATCATATTATATAATATAACATTTCAAGAACGGTTACCTTGATTATACAACTTTCGATCTTGATTATACATCATTCGGGCTTTTGTAAAAACTCGAATGATGGGAAATGAAATCATACTTATAAACCGCATGTTTATTATAATGGCTCTTCTAGCTAAAATGTTACCCTTCGTTCGTTTCAGACAATAAATCTGTTGCCAAAATAGCACATCAGCGTTTCAAAAGCCATTGTTGACATCTTTCAGTTTCTTTCAAATATTAAAAATTGTTGTTGTAACTAATCTTACTTGTCTGACCTATTTAGAACAAGCCGATGAATTTTATAATGGCAAAGAGTACACGACTGCGTCTGTCGTTGGCAAGGGCCTTGAGCACCATGCAGGTGACAGTCCGAATATGCTCATTTTAAGGGAGAGCTCCTCGGGAAATGGCTCCGGAGGATCTCCAATTCCTCTTACAGTATCACCATACCCTCGAGAGAAGCTTCGGCTTGCAGTACATACTGAGTGCTCCCATGCTTCACAGACAAAATACATTTACAAATATCAACGCTTTTTCCATGATTTGCGCCCGGTCTTTTGGTAACGCAGCCAGAGCCTCTAACCAGTTCTGTCTCTGAAAGGCACACAAAAGAGTGAAATGTAGAAGTATTTAAAAATGATCATTCTCCCAGAACAAGAGATGCGGATCTCCTTTGACATGGTCCCTCGTAGATTTGATAGTTTTAAACATTAGAAACGTCCACTGCTTAGCTTACAATAAGTACATTTAGAGTTCCTTTACATTACACTACCAGGGCATTTATCATTCATTTAGCCTAGCATGTTGTCACTGACAGAGGCATTCTTTTATCATCCAGTGGTCTAACAGATTATTTTACTGAAAGGAGATAGTATTCAGAGTTTCATAACATTTCATATATATTTCAAGGTAAAACAGTCTATTCCTTAACGAGCTGGGAGGCATAAAAGCAACGTACCCATTTCTTAAGTAATCGCGTATTTATTTTATTTCCTAACAATATCTCTAATTCATAGAATTTAAAACGTAATTTTTATAAACATTTGCGCTATTGTTCGAATTAATAAAAATTATGTTAAAATACCATACTTAGGTACCGAATAATTATTTAAACTCCAATTAAAACGAGGTTTTTTTATGTTTTACGTTTCTGGCATCTGTAGGTCTTTAGTTTTTTATTTTTATTTAATTTTAATTGACGGCGATTATATGCTATAATTTAAAAGCCAGAAGTTAACACACACGTTCTGTATTTTAACGTTTCATGGAAATGAAAGAAATAACCAACAACAGCCGTTTATAGGTCTCTGCATTTTCCCCATTCCATGCTATCTTACTAATAATGTACTGAATTACTGAATTAGGAAAAAAAATTATGATCACTCGTCTGGAAACACGGAAATGGTGTTACTGATAAAGTAACTTTCTCATTAATGAGCAATCTCTAATATATATATATATATAAGGTATATCTAGCAATAACAATTTAAGGAAAAGAATCATTGCCTATGCACATTACTTTTGAAAAATAGTATGTGACACTTGATATTTATATATGATCTGGTCTTTAAGAAGTAGAAAATGGCTAGAATAATCCATTTCATGAAATAAGGTGCATTCTATATCCAGCTATTATGACACATTATCAGGAGAGGCTGTCTGCTTGCCGAGTAATTTCCACAGCTAACCGACACTCCATTTTGTAAGGATTAGAATCTAGGACTAAATTCCCAATTTTAGCGGAAATATGATGTAACGATCAGTGGTCGATAATCTTAGGACCATCAAATCTGGTGATGATTACGGAGTTAAAAGAGAAATCGTATGGTATATCTGCTTCAAAATTACCTTTAAAACGCTCGGAAGGTTTATTTCATTTTATGTGAATTTTTGACACGATTAGAGTTTCTAACTGGATTACAGAAGCCGTAATATTATTAAAAATTTGCAGTTCATTTCGTTATTAAGGAACTCTGGAAATTTTACATTCAATGCTCTGCTTTGTATCGCACATTATAGACAGTCAGGAATTACAAAACGAAATAAAACTGTCTGTGCAGTGATTATGAAAATGATTTAATTACGGAGTTAGGATCCTTTTACTTCTATTACTAAGTTTATCGGTCTTTTATGTACGCATAGCAAAGTATACGAGGACGTCTTCTTTTTGCTACAGGTAATGCAATGAAATAATCTCATATTATAACCAGATTAGTTAGCTTAAAATTTCAAGCGAGATCTTCCCTTGTTCACCAGAAAGACTGAAACATTCTTACACGAATTTCTCACGGTACAACTATTAAATTTATTTAATAAAATTCTAAACGTCTGAAATCGGCAGAGATTATAGATTCTATGACGTTATTTCATATGCTGTATATTATACCTTAACGCTTACGTACTTTCTGCTTATTCTTTAAAGTAATAAGCTGAGGTATTACATAATATTCTTTAATAACATGGAAACCATTAAAATTCATATATTAAATAAAATTCTCCTAATTTGAGATGAGAAATTTGAAACAATTTATTGAACCCTAGTCTGATGTTATTTTTTGTAAAGCTGCATGCTCTCTGCAATAATCTGATTTTTATCAACGGAATGTTTTCTCCCTTCAGAAGGAGAGATATTTATCGGAGTTTCTCAAAATTCAAATACCTTCTCCTCTAAAATTTATTAAAAATTAAGCTAAAACGAAGTTTAGGTTTTGCCTATATTGCATTAAAAAGAAGAATTCCATCTCGGAATAAAAGTAACAGAACATGTTTTAAATACAACATAATAAAAATAGTAACCAGGTGGGATGAAGTTAAGTAAATAGTTAAGATGGGTTCGAATTTTAAAGAAATTAATAAAACGAGAAACTATAACCATTGTCACCTAAAAACAGAATTTTTGAAATCTTACAGCTACAAAGATTTGCAATCAAACATCCTTCGTACATTTGTCTGATTCAAATCATAGCACCGAATAAGGCAAATAGTTGTCAAAGCTAGTATAATGAGCAAGTTTCGTTATAAACTGAAGATCCATTTATCATCGCTTCTAAATGAAATTATTCCCTACCTAAACTCCAAGTTATCGAAAGAACTTGCTATAAATGATCGTTATTTATAGAAAAACAGCTGAAAGGTATTTTTCATAGGCTAGACATCTTTGGGAAACATTCTAAAAGAAAATGTTTCATATTAATGTTATACATGAAGAAAATCACAAAATTTCGAAGCAAACAGAGCTCATTACTAACTATTGATGTTTAGCTATCTTATCCCTTCTCTCAGAGTAATAGGCAAATTACCTACAAGCAAAAGAAATTCTTAGTAATACAAGTATTCTTCAATTCATATCTGAAAATTTACGTGGAAATGATAAACTTAGTAGGTCTTCAACTCCGGGAAGTCTTATTAATATATGCTTATAAATTCAAATCTTCAACTCCGGGAGTCTTATTAACATATGCCTATAAATTTGAAATTGTTTAAAACGGATCGTTATTTTTTAATTCATCCGTATAGTAAAGTCTTTTAACTACTTTAAATGTAAGATTTTGCCATGCGTGATCAATTTTATTTAGAATCAGAATTTGAAGCAAGACAAGTTTCGCTGTGTGGTTCTTCTCTGTCTCTGTATGCTGTCAATATGCAAGTTTCATTAATGTAAAAATGTGATGTGTACACCATGACTTCCTTGTACGAAATATTAAATTATACCCATTTTGCATTTAATTTAAACTTATTGGATTCAATTAAATGTATTTCATCGATAACGCATAAACCACAATAGAATAAATGCACTCTTTAAAATTCACTCCATTTGTTTACCATAGCGACACTCTGGCTCTAGTTTCACTTAATAGCGTTACATCTCATTCATTTTATAACTCAGAATGTACAAAAATTATGTATATCATCTGGAGAATTAACTTATCGTTGACACATGTTCTATTCAAATACTATAACAAATTTAAAACGGAAGGATTTGGGAAAAAGGCTAAAAGGAATTAAACAAAAAGGTAAAAGGAATTAAACAAAAAAAAAGAAACAATTTTTCACAGACGATTCAGTATTTCTCATTCAATTAATTCAGTTCTCACTTCATCACTTCACGACAAGGCAAAAATACATGAAAACTCAAAATATCTATATTAAAAATTAGGAAGTAAATCTTAAACACTTATTTCCTCGAATAAATTCCAGAATGGATTAAGCATGATTTAATTCGCAATAATAAAAGAAGGCGTTATCTTTGTTGTTGCGAAGCTTAGTTTCTCTAGATTGGCAACAAATCCACTATTCTCCTAAGTTTCAAATGTAAACAAATATGGCTACCATAGGAAAAACGATTAGACCTAGCCACACTTAAACAACTTTTAAACTGTTGATAATTCTAAAAATCTTGCATGCAGATTCATTAAAGGCATAAAACACTTAACCGGAAGATAAGAACAGCATAATTCAATCGTTTTTAAAGCAAAAAATTACCAATTTACCAACATATAGGAATAAGAAACTGAGCTCACTGAGCCGAGTAACAAAGCAGATATACAAATATTTATATACGTTTGGTTTGGCCGATTGCAACCAAGATAGGAGGTGCACATCTACATGTTCTAGCAGTCCTATATACAAAATTTCAACGTTCTGAGGCTACTCGTTTTTGAGTCATGCGAGATAAATATACGTTCATATACGTACATATACGCACATATACATACGTACGTACGCACATACAGACACCACGAAAAAAATCTTCAGAATTCATTTTAAACCAGTTTCATAATTTTTGGGGGGAAGAAGAGCCTTTTAATTCTGTCCTTACGTACGGATGTTACGCAAAAATATCATTAAACTGCATTCGATTGCAGTCGAAATGGATATTTTCGTTGAAATATGATACCCGAAATTTTTCGCGATTACAATACTTCCTTTTTACTTCGTACAAGGAAGTATTTTTCGAGGACAAAGGAAAAACTTCGTTCCCTCTTTCTCCCGCAAATCGAGGTAGGAATAAACCACTTTCCTACCTCCATAGCTGCCTCATCATGCATTCAAGCAGAGGCAAATGAGCTTTTGTTGTTTAGCAGCGTATTTACTGCAGTTTGTATTATGTTTTAGGTACTGCTGGTATGCAAAGGAGAGTTTTTTCCTTCGAAGTTTACACTTAAGTTTAAAGTTGCTTCGTTTGTTTAAAATTATTTAATTCAAGTTGGCATATTTCATAGATATTCTTATTTCTGGGCTTCTTTCAGAATTTCGCATGATAATTTGTTAAATAGATAATATTAAATGAAGCACCTCTCTTTTTTTAGAAATTTGAAGCATAGCTGGAGATGAAACAGAGGGTTTTAAAGGACTTAATTCAAATGGTATTTCGATTTTGATCGTACTTTGAAAAAAATAAAAATTACTTAAAAATGAGCAAATTTAAGGGGTATGTGCAGTAAAGGTAAAACTACAAGACATGTTCAAATTACCATAATGCAAGAAAACTAATAACTGATGTTGAAAAAAGGTTTTATTTTGTCATAATAATTTCTAAATTACAAATTTAAGAAGTTCAGTGCATTATTAGTATCTGTTTTAAGGCATGAAGCATATCGCTCATATCGAGGCTTAAATTCAGCCAATGGCCCTTTCTTTTTCTTCGCAATTTTTTGAGTGAAATCATAATTCTAACTAGAGCGCATTGCATTTTCAAATCACACAAGCACCGTTGTATACTTGAGTTGCAAGATTAGCAGAGAATACCGTTAAAAGAATGTATTAATGCCATATTTATTCAGTAGTTAGTGAAATTGACATTGGTATTAAAAACAGAACAAACGACTGAATTTGCCTAGGAAGATCAAAATGCGTGGGAAAACGTCAGCGGCTGAAGAAGAAATCCTCTTTGTAAAAATGTGAACCCACAAAGAAATTTTTATGGAGAATCTTCATTAGGTCATAATATATTAAAATGTATTAGACGCCAAAATAAAAATACATATATATATGTAAGTGCATTTTTGTTTTCCTCAGAAAATTTTTTTTTAATTTTATTTTATCGTCCTCCCTGGCCGAGTATGGAGACTAGCGGCTGATTGACATGAAGGGCAAGGCAGTGTTTGAATTCCATGTAAGAATTTGTTATTTATGTGTTCTTACACCTTGTCGCATGCGTAATATTAGACCACCCATAGTGGTGTACCCTGTACAACATTCTCAGTGATGAGATGACTATATAACCTATAGGTTCGACTGTTCTCAACCTACAATTTAAAAAAAAAGAAAGAGAAAAAGGAAGCCTACCTTTTATCCTCTGAATCATGTCTTACTATTACGAACTTTGCCTTTAAATTTTTCACTTAACGTTGTAGAGTCATTGGGATTTTTGAAGTAGAAACACAGAAAATAGGCAATGCCATCGCCGGGACTCGAGCCTGGACCACTTGAATACGCGCCGAGTGTGCTACCGTTACAGCACGAAGGCCTGCAGAAATGAGGGAGAAAATACCTTATATACTCCCCCTTTTAAAGGGAGACTAGGAACTAAGGGACCCAATCACCAAATCCTGGTGGTGAAGAATCATGATTCACCACTTCTTAGTTCGAGCGCCAGTGTGGAGTGATTAGGATTTTTGAAGTAGGAAACACAAAAAGTTAGCAATGGCGGAATTCGAACCTGGATCTCTCGAATATGCGTCGAGTGTGCTACCGTTACACCATGAAGGCATGCAGAAAGAAGGGAGAAAGTACTTTCTAACGTTTTTGAAGCTATGTTACACTTTTTCATTTAACTTTTGTGACATCTTATTTTATTATTTACTTCATTATTATCAACTTAATTTTTTAATATTTTCAAACCTTTATATTTTATTTAATTTTGAATTATTCATTGCTTTATGGATTATTTTATTTATTTAGTTTTCATTCCCGTTTCTGTAGGCGTTCTATAGAGTTTCAAAACTTCTAATTTTAGATACTGAGTCCTGGCTTAGAACACGTCTAGAGTTTTTATACGCAAGCTACAAAGAATATACCTTTAGTAAATTAAACAAATGAAAATATCTATAAAGATAAGACAATGAAAAGAATAAATTATTAAATAGGTTTATAAATCACATATATGTCTTCATAAAACAAGAAATATCTTAGTCTGCTCATGATACAAGCAGATAAAAATTACAAAATTGTAATAATACCCGAAAATTGTAATAGTACCCGAAAACAATGATGGACAATGAGCTTAATTTTCGTCATGTGTTAGAATTTAACAACTATGCACATATTGTTACGAAGTTTGTGCATATACGGATAATTTTAGTGAAACTATATGTGAAAATCTAGAACGTCGATGCTCTATTGAAAAAATAAGAATACAGGGCGAGTCTTTTAACATTGAGTAAATGGCTGTCTCTCTAATTTGGGAAAAGAAGCTGTTAACGATTTTGGTGGCTAATTTTTGTCGCCATCTACAAAAGTCTCCAAATTTACCGACCATTTGGCGACATTTTTGTCCGGTCCCAGTATCACCTTTATAAGTATTGCAATTCAATAATTTTAATTTATTTCTTGTGTAACTGTAACTGTGTTAGGCCCTCATATGCTTTCTAGTAATTTCGAGAAGCAAAACGTATTAGAAATACCTCGGCTGGCCCTCTTCTTGAAGCGCTTTGCTAGTGTTGTGTTAGTTCTTAGTATATACTGTTCACATATTTGCAAAATTCTTGTGTAATATGTTCTTGTCACATTCATAGTAATAACTTGTGTTATTCGCTTATTTACGGTTCGCTTACTTATGTACATTCTTATGTTAGTCTGCCTGATAATTGATAGTGACTCTGAGAAATACAAATCAGTGTGTAGAGTTCGAAATTTATGTGTTCATTAAAAACCATGCGCAGTTCACTTAGACCCAGAGCACCATTTTATATCTGCTTGGCATTTTGTGCCGATTACTGGTATAGAACACTTGAAGATGGGATTAGAAAATATTAAGTTCATTTTACCCCCACTCAGCCGCTAGATCTGTGCTGAGAGCTTTTTTTTAATTAGATTGCGTTTAGATTTTCGCGGTTCACATATATAATACAGAAAACAAGAAGAATGATATAGGGCCATCTTTCAGCGGGTAGTTGATGTTGGAACAGACGTTATCTATTTAAAACTAAAAACGGCCATGCAAATTTTAACTAAATGCTAGTCAAATTTTCTTCCTTGTTAAACAAAATTTAGTTACTGTAAGAACAGATGTTTTCTTTTGTACATTTACCAGAGACAGATCTTTTAAACTGAAGAATCTATCACATTTTCGAGATATTAAACATAACGCTGGATAAATGCAATGGTTGAAATTCTTCTTTAAATTTTAATTACCACTGTGAAGTTTAATCGGCTTTTCACTCCGATATTTATGTGGAGTGCTCAGATAATAATCCCAATAAAGCAGGAGCGAATAGTTTAATACTTTCTCGTAAAAACAATATCGCGTTATTAATTCATCTTTGCCTTTATCTGGTATAAAAAGATAGTAAAAAAATAGGACAACATTAAAATTTGTAGATCTGGTAAAAAAAATATTAGGCTACAACAAAATGTGATAAAGAGAGAAATTATATACCGTTCAGCATCTCTTGTAAAATTAGTAACCCATAGTTCTTGAATCTGAATTCCGAAAACTGAGCACTATAAACAGCATACAAAAACATGTCTATTTTCTATCAAGTAAACCAGCTTGAAAGCAGAGCACCATTGATCAAGCCATTTTTGTATATCAAGACAGTTACTTTTTTATTATTATACAGCGCATTTCGAAACACTGCTACATTTGAAAATTAATTTCCTAATTTATTTTTGAAAAATAATCATCGGTTTCTTTCCTAAGAAAAAATATCATTGTGAAGGACTTTTAAGTAATATAAGCTCATATTACATAAAGGGAAAGAAAAAATTTTTCTGCGAGCATTCACGTGTATTTCAGAAACAACACCTAAATAAAGTACAGAAATAAATTAAAGTACAGCTGTTTTGTCTTCGAGGCATCCGTTGTCATTCCTATATTTCTAATGCTTTTCTCTGCTCGGAAGAACGTTTAAAAAGTGTATCTATTTAGCAGCAAACAAATAATCTACTAAAAATTAATGAAAATGGCCTTGTAAATTTAGCAGCTTATTTAAAAAAACAAACCCTTTTAAGTTCTGCAATAAATGAGAGCTCTTAAAACTGTTTTTATAGCTCTCAGAATTGAAGACTAATAATTAAAATTGCTTTTTTATTAGATATATAAAAGACTAAATTTTAAAGTAACTCAGTCGATTTATTTTTAAAGAAATAAAATCCTCATTTTTTTCAGATATGCAGAACTTTTGTATAATTTCAAATGTATACAATCATTTTGGTTTTAAAGCAATGTAATCTGAACGAACTGTATTGGAAAAGAAATATGTTGTGTGAACTTATATTATGCTTTTAAATTATAATAACGATAGCAATAGCTAGCGCTCTAAATATCGCTAATGCATTTTTAAAAATAAGAACAACAGTGATAAAACATTGTTCGGAAGTGTGAACATATTAGAATTTTTGAAGCTGCATTAAAGGGCAAGTATTTTTAATGCCGAATGAATATATGTTTTTATAACTTTACATGACTCAGTTTTGGTACCCATACTTAAAATTATTTCATTAAAATTACATATATATATATTGTTACGTATGTATGGGTTCCTAATAGATTGAATGCACAAGTCAGATAATACGTTAATAAAATTTATTCTTATCAAACGAAATATATCAGAACGCCAGAATTTTCCTCGAAGGTATTCTTATCACGCAGTAATAATCAGTAGTTATACTTTAAACTACTAGAAACGTGAAATAAAACCCAATGCACAGCGTATTTAAAGGGAAAGCTAATCCGATCTCACGCTGAACTCGCAACAATAACAATAGCATGTAACTAAGCAATTGAGCTGAGATGTTCTTCCTCTGGCTTTTTATAGCTTTCAATCGGTCGTGAAGAATTTCTAGTACTTTCTGCTTCTCGAGATTTCTGGAAAGCAAAACGAGTGGAATCACGATTACAACTAACATAGTGTTCAATTACATTTATTCAATTTAATTATAAATTACCGAGAAAACTTCTACTCAATGTTAAATTCACGTCCTTCTTCATTTTTACGTTTCCGGTGTAGCTTTCTCTTTTGTCCCGCGCTGCTGCACTGCACGGGAAGTTACAATTTTAACTATAATTCTACTAAAATTAGCTATCTAAATACAAATGCGCAATAATACAGTGTTTATTTGTTTAGATTTTTTTCTCAACTTAAACTTCATTAAATGATTCTTTGGAAGCAACAAACTGTAGAAAAATTTAAATAAATAGAAGTTTCTGTATTAATATCACGCTGCTTTATTTTTAAATAAAATTTTAAATCATTTCTAATTTTTTGAAACTCCAATTTTATAAATTTAAAAATAGAAATTTTTCTGTCTTTGTGCGGATAACACCGATGTGCAGAGAAATTTAGCATCAAACGTATTGCTAAAACTTTAAAAAAAAGTAAAATATATTTTCCGTTCAGTTAGCTCCAACATCTTTCTAAAGTAATGATTTTTTCCCCCTCAACTCCAATTTGTAAGCTACCAAGAAGGGCTTGAAAAAATTTTGGTTTTTCTCATTATTATTTATTTTCCATTTATAAAAATTAAGTAAATAAAATAACTAATAATTATCAGTACTTAAAATAATTAAACTCTTACAAAAAGGTACTTCAGACTCCAATACCCGCTTTTTTAATCACGTAAGCGTAAAAGGAAGTGCAGGTAATTTTATTTTCTAATAGTTTAAATGTGAGCACTTGTATTATGAAATTCCTTCTGGCATTTTGTTTTAAAAAGTTTGATTTTTTCCCATCTTGTGTTTTTTAGTTACTTTTTGTAGGAAGAAGAGAGGGAACAAATGAAAGACTATTCAAATCCTGTTTTGTGAGAATTTTTAAATTAAGAAGTTAAATATTCCATATCTATTAGAATAAATATTTTTTCTTTCAGTATTAAAAGAAATAAAATGCAGTCGCATTAAAAATATTGAAATGAATATTTTACAGCTTTACTAAGAATAAAAATGAATAAATAAACTACTCTTCTTTTTTCATTGACTTTAGCTGGAAAATATTTAAACAAGACTTGTTAAAAAGTGTAAAGGGTGTAGTGAATAACTATACTATACAACTACCGTAACGTCCAATACTCTCCCGTTAATTTTTGTTTCGATTCTCAAGCTCTTTTTCTCTGTTTACATATGCATTAAATACCTTATAAAAGCTATCAGAAAATTTTAAAATGTGATAATTTAAGAGTAGAATTCATCTGTAAAAACGCGTAATTAGAAAGGAAATTAAAAGTACTTATTTCTGCTCGGGCATTTACAAAGATCTTTAAATATTTAGATTTTCTTTAAGTACTTAAAAGCATGGAAGTTCGTCTTATTTGCATCTTTAATCATATAACTAATAAGTACTTATTCCTTGAAGCTTATAAATAAGTTAACATTCGCAAAGAAGAACTGACATTTGGAAATATTTTTATTTTAGATATATTTTTATGCATGAAATAAATTTTATGAATAATAATATCTCATAAGTTATGCTTATGTGATACATCATTTTCGAAATGTTATATAAAGTGATTTAGCACAATTTTCTTTCTTTATCTCTCAAAAGTTAATAATATTTGGTGTTTTAAATGTACACTTTTATATGATTTAATACACTCACTTTAATACACACACAAAAGTTAAGCACGAAGAGGGAAATGCTAATTTCCGGAAGCCAATCAGAATTGAAGGGGATGCAATTCGCTGCAGAGGTAGATGGAAGTATGCAAATATGTTAGGTAACAGCCAATCGGGCTTTCATGTCAAGAAATATGCAAAAACGGCAGTCTTATAAGAACCCAGCTTTATGAAGGGTTACAGAAGTTGATTGTAAGTGCTGATAAAAGTTGTTTAAAATTTTCGTACAATTTATTTTCAAGACATACGTGTTTCTATGACTTCCAGAAGACGAATGGAAGATTCTGAGCGCTGGCGTGCTGTGGGACGCATTGAAGCAGGACAGTCGATCACAGACGTTGCTCTTTTCTTCGGCGTTCATCATTCTGTAATTTAACATTTATGGAAACAATTCGAAACCACATATACAGTTGTCCGAAGGCCCGTAGCCGATCACCCAAGGGTTACAACCCCCGCGGAAGATCGATATATTGCTATTGTAGCCAAGCGAAACCGCAGAGCGACCTCCACACGTGTGACATCTATGGTTACAGCGTCCATTGGTAAGGCGATATATGCAGCTACTGTATGCCGAGGATTACATATGAGTTGAATGTACGCCCGGGTACCTCGAGTTTAGGTTCCTCTATCCGTTTAATCAAGAGGGGCACGATTACAGTGGTGCCGGGAACTTGTCAATTGAAATGTGTCTGACTGGGGCAATGTCATGTTTACTGATGAGTCAAGATTTGCTCTGGAACCAGATGATAAGCGTATAAGGATATGGCGTCAACAACGAACACGCAATCAGTCCCAAAACATCACCGAACATCACGCATTCCGAGGCGGAAGCATTATGGTGTGTGAAGGGATTTCATTAGGATATCGCATCGACCTGCACATCTTTAAACGGGGTTCATTGATGGCTGTTCGGTATCGATATGAAGTCCTAGAACCCATTGTGAGATTGTACGCTACAGCAGTTGGCCCTACTTTTGTTTTAATGGACGTTAACGCACGTCTGCATAGAGCTGACATCGTCGATGACTACGTGAAGAGTGAAGGGATTGCGCGTATGGCGTGGCCAGAATATTCGGCCGACCTTAATCCCATTGAAAATCTTTGGGATGCCCTCGGCCGTGCTGTATCTTCACGTTTCCCACCTCCAGCCACTCTTATTGAGCTGGAAACTGCTCTACAAGAAGAATGGCGATTGCTTAATTCTGCGGTGGTTGACCACCTAATTGAAAGCATGGTCACAAGGTGTAAACTTTGTATACAGATGACGGGGGATCACATACCCTATTAATGTCCTTTTTTTCATTTTTTGCTGTTTATTTTCACTTTATACATAATTCTGTTTAAGTCTCCAAAAATGTCATTATCTGATAACTTACAAAAATTTAATATTGTTTTCATTTCTGTATATAATTACTGCTTTTGTTATATGTATAAATATATATGCTACTTTCCTGCCGAATTTTGTGTCAATCAAAGCAGTATTTGTTGATTTTTTTTGCATTTTACATCATCGTGCTTAATTTTTGGAAGTGACTGTACTTATATTTGATAAATTTAATAAGGTTGGGATTTGTTATGCATTCAGAATTGTGTTTCGAGGTTTATATAATATCTTTGCATTATAAATTTGAAATCCCTGAAGTACCTCCTTTTAATAAGAATTTTTTTTTAATTCTGTGGAATTGCATTTCATGCAAGGCTATTTATTTTGAATTCTAAGCTGTTATCGCATTTTAAAAATGCTTGCTATTGCTGAATTTGCTAAATGAGTAAACGTGTTTGTACCAAATTTTGCTGAAACTCTTGCCATGTAAATTCGCTGAATTAATTGGCTTAAAGTCGCTTTTATATAATTTCGTATGCATTCTGTAGCAAGGCTTGAGGGAAAAACTATTAAGTTTTCATTTTAATGCGTTACTGGCATTTTTCAATTTAAATTTGTTACCATTTTATTTATAAAACGAGTGAGAACTATAGACTTAAGTATTCTCTTAAAATTATTTCTAATATATATTCCTTCTCCAAGGCTTTTTTCTAAAACTCAAGAAACGGAGAGTTCAATTTATTTTAACCTGTATTCTTTACTTTTTCTATGTATTCAAATATGAGATCGCATGGTTTGGTTTGGTTTATTTGATTATTGCAAAGCACACTTGGGCTATCTTCCTGAGGGGAGGTATGCCTTTATGGAGGACTTTCGGAAGGAAAGTGACTTGTACCCTCGTTACATTTGGAGAAAACCACGAAAACGCCCATGCAGCCAGCCCGCTTCTCAGCAATCGAGCTCAGGTCGAATACAAATGGCCAGAATTCATAAATTTCATTACAAAGGGAAAAAAGGGAGCTTTAAAATAATTTGTTATACTAAAAAATTTACAAGTCTTTAAAAATAAGCCGCATTTCATTATAATTAATATTGTGCATAAATATTCAAATCTGGTTAAAACTTTGTATTGCATCATGGTAAATTGTACTGCATTTATACTTCCATGTAAAACAAATACAAAATTTATCGCAGACTACTTAAGAAAGCTTTGTAAAAAATTACAAAGTGTATCTGGAATTAAACCAAAATAATAGCATAATAAGGAGTATTATCTTCTATAACATTGTATAATATATGTTACTTAAGTGTAATTCTATGATAAAATGTATCCTGCTAATAAGCTCAGTCAAAGATATAAAATACGCATCTTACAATTAAAATTGTTACAGACGGAATAAGAGGTGCAATAAACCTGAAATTCACATGGGAATCAAGAGAGGCTGAGATATGTAGATGATTAGTATCTCACGGCATGGCATGTTACATTGCAGACAAGAGCAGTGACATATCGAAACAATGTAAAAATGAGATTGAAATGACGATTTTTCATTCTATAACTTTGTTTATTTATTTATAGTATTGAAAAGCATGTACGCCTCATGTAAGAACTCATGCCAACACAAATCAGAATTGGATCGACGGATAACCGTAGCATACCTGGACTACTAGAAATTCTACTGTTAACTTCTCACGGCGTTAATCAAATATAGTTACTGTTATGAGAATTTGCAATTTATAGGTTCAGAAAGTTCACACTAAAGAATCTGAGGGTTCTAAGCAACCTCCATTCACGAATATCTTAAACAGGTAGAGATTGAAATAAGGCAGGCACCTGTGCATCCATGCAGGCATGTTAAGTATGGCTAGGCCTTGCAAATGTTAATGACACATGCCGAATCATTGGAATTCCGATAGAGTGGGTGCAAAACTCTTCCACTCCTCTTACTTTACTTCCAACCTGAAAGTACTTCGGCTCGCCATTTATTCTGAGTGCCCTCTCGCCGCACAGACACTATGAATTTTTAAATTAAGAAATTATCTGGAGAAATATTTATTCGGAGAAGGCGTACAAGTTTCTATGCTTTCTCCGGAATTCGAACCCGAGGCATTCGATGAATGCAATACATAAAAGATGTTTTGCCTGCAGTGCTATTAAAAGACGTACGGCTATCTTATATACCCTGAATAAGGAATTTGGGTGAATAACAGAGGCGCCGTATAAGTAACTTCACGTACAGTTTGATGATGTTTGCTTCACCACTTATTGTCTTATTGTCAGTAACGCGGTTTGATTTCAAACGAGAAAGAAAACAAAGCCTATAATGGTGCGCTAAACGATGCATATGGAAACATGAAGGCGTGACGTTATCTCTTCTGAGGAATACTGTTTTTGCTTATATTATCAGGATTGCCATGTGTGAAGACTGCCGCGTGTCTTCATTAAACAATGCCGTTTACTATGCGGATAATTATCAAAGGAAATGAAGCTGACTTCATTAGTAATAGAGTATTCAAATGTAATGAACACTGATAATATATTAAAATGCATTTGTAATTTTATTAATTGCACGTATAACAGTTGCTACTCTCACCGGAGAAGGATTTTGATTTTTTAAAATTTTATATCTAAAAATTAATTGGCATTTTAACCATTTCGTCCTTCAATTATAATGTATTTGCAGAATACGTATGATTCTTCTATATGCTTTCTTGTATAGTATAACACTTTTAAAAGCAAAAAGGGCAAAAGAAACATTCATTCTTTTTTTCTGGACACTGAGAGGCTGTCCGTTGTACCAAAGCATAAATAGGGCCAAAAAAGAACTAAATTTAAAATTTTTGATTTAAAATAAAAGAAAAGGCCGCTGCAAATTTGTAATATAAGAGAAAAAAGGAAAAGACAAAATCGATGTTAGCGTACTCGCAAAATTAACACGTATAATCAAGAAAGACGAGAAAGACACAAGAAAGACGTAATAACAGGCTATAACAATAACTCCTTTGCTTAGAAAGTACTTCATAAAAATATCCCTCCCCGTGGGCAGATAACTATAGAGCACTTTGCCATAATCCAATATTTCCAAATCCAAATCTATGCACTTCTTTAATTCTTCACCACAGTCTAATTCAGCATCACTTCGAACTTAAGAAATTTCTGTTACTGAATTGCGGAATACAGAGCATTTTTTGATGCTACGATAATCGCGGATTACCTTTCCTCTCCGTTAAAGTTTGCATGGAAATAAAAGAGATAAAATACATTAGTCCGCAATATGATTTCATTATTTAGCAGCTATGCTTAGAGAAAATAAATTTAGAAGCGTACTGATTGTATCATTGCCAAACATACATGAGTACATTCCGAGTCGGCTATGCATAGAAATAATAGCAAACTGATTAAACAAAGATGTAGAAATAAAAATTCAAAAATTTCTAATTCGTGTTTTGATGTATTGTCAGAAGCCTAAGTTAAATATGTCAACAGTATTCGCATTGTTATCAAAATTAGTACAAAATTCAGTAATTTGAAATACTAATTAATAGGAGTAAGTGAGTATCTAAATGAATGGAACAAAAATAACACCAAAGTTAATCTAAATTCTTGTTGGTAGTATTTTAAAATGGCATTTATTAAACAATTAGCTCCTTGAATTGAAGTCCGTTTTAAGAACTTGCCGATAGCCATGAGACACATTCTTATATTTTAATACCGGAATTAGTTTTATTAATACTTTTTAAAAGTTTAACATAATGCTATGCTGTGAAAGGGCGGAAGTGATTATGATTATGGAAAACTACCTATGTAATGTGTTTGTAATACTTACAAGCAGCCATTATTTCTTTCTCGAAGCAACCCAGACTCTTGTGAAAATAACAAAATATTGCCAACCCAAGTCCTGCAATATCTGAAAACTTTAATTGTTTGATTATCAGTTACAATTAGACAATTTTGAAACTTACGTGATCAGGAAACCAGTTTTCAACGAATATGTTCATTTAACAGTTTAACTGACTCTACGTGACAACAAGCTGTTATCTATTTTTTGGAAATTAAGACGTAACAGATACTCTACTGTGCAATTAAAATCCTTTCAAAGCTTTAATAACTGCTTATAACATTTTTTGTATATTATGGAAGCTTGCCCTTAATTACAAATCAAGAATTTCACTATGCAGACGATATTCCATCTGAAGCTTGCGCAGAACATAGTTGATTTCAAGGATATTGTATTTTAAAGGGTGTTCCAAAATTAGAATTAAATAAAAAGATAGTTTTTTTCCTTAAATTGTTTTTATTGAATCGTAAAGTATACAGGATAGGATTATGTATGGAATAACAGATCGGGCAAATGGCCTCTACGTCTTTGCCGGCACATATGCACTCTTTTCTCAAAATTTTCCATGACCATTTTGCATTTTAATTTCCGCGCATAACATTCGAACCTTAGAACTTATATGTGGCTGAATTTCGTTGATGCAGAGTGTAATTTCCTCCTTCAATGCACGCGTGTTTGTGGGCTTGTTGCGTAGACCTTTGACTTCAAATAACCCCACAAAAAGAAATCCAATGGTATTAAATCCCACGATCTAGGAGGCCAAGTTTCCCCAAAACGAGACAGTACGCAGCCAGGAAATTTCTCATGCAGTAATTGAATTGTTTCACAGGCTGTAGAGCACGTGGCACCGTCTTATTGAAACCATATGTCGTCCACATCAATATCATCCAATTTAGGCAGAAAGAAACTGTGTTATCATGTCGCGATATCGGGTACCAGTAACATTCACTGCTTGAGCAGTTGCATTTTCGAAAATGGATGGTCAGTGATGCCTCCAGCCCAAACTCCGCACCAAACAGTGACACGTTGAAGACGCATTTGTTTTTCGACAATCACATATGAGTTCTCTGATTCCCAGATGCGGCAATTTTGACGATTAACAAAGCCATCAAGTTGAAAATGTGCTTCATTGTTGAAAATGATTTTCATCGAAAAATCGGCAGCCACTTGTTGATTTTCAATAATCCATTCAAAGAACTCTCTTCTCTGTGCAACGATCTTTAGGCTTCAGTTCTTCTGTTAATTGAACTTTGTAAGCATGGAGATGCAGATTTTCAGTGAGTATACTCTGTAGAGAGCTTCTTGATCTTTCAATTCTTTGCCACGCCGCCTGATTGATGTTCCTGAACTTTCACCAACACTCTCACGCACTGCTTCGATATTGACATTTGAATGGCTTGTTTATAAACGACCAGTGTTTTTAGCATTATCAGTTGATCCAGTCTACCTGCATGTTTCAATTACTTTCTTCACAGTTGATAAAGTTAATCACTATAGTAAGAACTCTCTTCTTCTTTGAGAACATCGGCTAACAGACAAATAGTTTTATTCCCCCTTTGGTGGATGACCCGCCGAAGAAATCGTAGATACACCAAATGATAAAACATGATTCATCCAGACTTTCTTACGAAATGAACAACATATTTTATTAATATGACAAAGGAAATTAACCGATAAAAGATTAATTGGAATTTAAAAAATTCACGGTGAATTACAATTATGGTAAGCAGCGCCCAACGTCTGCCTCTGTTCGCTGATAACATCCGCTCTGTCTCTATGTTTTGAATAACCAACGTTCCTTACTTTCTGATGTTGCCATTCCGGACAACACAATCTTTTCTTTATTCATAATGGCGCATTCCTTCTAGTCCCTCCACGAGAAGCACATTCAGCACCGTAGAGACAATGGTGCTCAAAGTTCAGAGAGAGAGTCTGAAAATACAGTAGCAAAAAAAAACAGCAACACAGCTTCTAATTCAAAACAATGAAATATAAGTGAGAGCTCCAAAATATGCAGCTCCCACCATAATGATTTAATAAACACAATACTAACATAAAAATAAATGTGAAACAATATATATGTGTGTGTGTGTGTGTGTGTGTGTGTGTGTATCATATACACACTGTCAGAAGTTAAAACTACAATATTAAATTGATACAATTGGATGTATTTTAAATTTGTCTTGTGAAAATAGGCTTTCTTTATAATTTAATTTTGCTGAATCTGATAATCTTGAGTTAAATGATAACCTTGATAAGGCATCAGCATTCCCGTGTGAACTGCCTTTGCGGTATGTCACAGTCATGTTGTAACGTTGTAACGCTAAGGCCCTACTAGACAGTTTAGCACCATGAGGCGCACTTTGGGTCAAGTAAGTGAGAGGATTGTGGTCAGAGACAATTTGTACTTTGGCACAAAAGATTTAAGTGTCAAATTTTTTCAAGGCTTCGATAACGCAAAACGCTTGTCTTTCGAAGGTTGACCATCGTTGTTGGCAGGCAGTCAGTTTTTGCTGAAAAATGCTATAGGCATTTCTTTGCCATGTTCATCATTTTGAGCTAAACACGCTCCAATTGCAAATGCAGATGCATCTGCATAGAGTTGAAAGGGTTTGTAAATGTCCGGAGAATGCAAGGATTGCATTTTAATCAGCTCTTCTTTAAGTTTGTTGAAAGATGCTTCCGTTTTAGAGTCTCACGGAATATTATTTGGAACACTCTTTTTCGTAAGATTTGTTAGAGGCAATACTATTTCAAAAAATTTGGGATACAATCCCTATAATAACTTGCTAGCCCTAAAACACTTCTGACTTCTTTTTAGTGACAGGCTTAGAAAGATTCCGGATGACATCTACTTTCTCAGGATCTGGTGAGTAAGTGCCACAACCGATTACGTAACCTAGAAACTTCGCGTGACTCTTTCCAAAATCACATTTTTCTAGATTTGCTGTTAGACCTACGTTTCTCAGACTCTGAAACACTTGATCGATGTGATGGCGGTGGTCATCCCAAGTCTCAGAAAATATTGCCACATCATCAGTGTATGAACAGCAGCATTTCTTATGGTTTGCTAGTACCTTATCCATGAATTTTTGAAAGGCCCTTCCGGCATTTTTCAAACCGAAAGGAAGAACTTTCCATTGGTAATGGCCAGAATGAGTGATAAATGCTGTGTAAGGTTTGGCTTCTTTCATCGGAATTTGCCAATATCCCTTGGTTAAATCGAGAACTGTTATGAATTTGGCCTTCCCTATTTCGAAAGGTAAATCTTTAGCAATCTTCATCGGATAGGCATCCGGAACTGTGAAGCTATTTAAAAGTCTAAAGTCTATGCACAGTCTAACACTACCATCCTTTTTTGCAACACATACTACAGAATGTGCCCATACATTGTCACTGGGTTCTATAAAATGCCATTCTAAAAGTTCTTGCACTTGGCGATCAATTTCATCTTGAAGCGAAACAGGCACACGATAAGGTCTTAATCTTTTTCGGCTACAATCTTTAGGTCATGACCATCGATATTGGCTTGGCACGGTTTGTTACTAAAAACATCGGCATAAGATTTTAATACTTCGAATAGTCCTTTTCGTTGGTAATGTTATAAGTCACCTTTCAAATTTTGTAAGTGAGTCCAGATATCTTCAACAGATTTATTCATAGCATCAGCTGGTGTGTAGTGGATATCTCCAAAGTCTTCATCTTGGTCAAAAATTATGCCAACGTGATCTATACGAGCAACATAAGGTCTTAACTTATTTGTTTGGAGTTCTCTTATACTTCCGTTTTCCATTTCGACTTTGGCAGATTGTGACCTTGTAAGTTCGATTACAGTAGCTGGTCCAAGCCAAGTATTGAGCAATTTATGCTGTGATGATGGCATTAAGACGAGGACTTTGTCCCCCACATTGAAAGTTTTTTTCTTTAGAACGCAAGTTATATCTTGAAATATATTCTTTTTGAGATATTTTAGAGTTTGCTGACGCAAGGTCACGAGCTATTCTTAATTTTTCTAAAAGATCTTATAGATAATTTTCAGTTGAACAGGAAGCTGTGACTGGAATGCTACGTTCACCCGTCCAGATCTCTTTCAGCAAGGACAAAGGCCCTGGTAGTATTCTTCCATACACCATCTGGAAGGGAGACAAACCAGTGGTGCTATGTGGCACTTCTCTGTAGGCAAACAGGAGATACGGAAAATGCAAATCCCAATGTCTCCCATGTTCTTGGACATTTTTGTTCATCATCTCTTTTAAAGTTCTATTCCAACGTTCTACAGCACCCATACTCTCTGGATGTCCTGGCGTGGAGAATCGTGGAGACACACCCAGAAGGTCCTCAAAAGCTCGGGTGCGTTTAGCTGTGAAATTCCAGAGAGTCATCTTCGAAAACCCAGTTTGAGAAAAAATCCTCATCAAAACGTTGCATGTTGTTTTTGCACTTATCTCTTTGACAGGAGTGGCTTCTGCCCATCTGGTGCATAGGTCAACTGCACATATCACGAACCGATGACCTCTTCCGGATGGAGGTTCTAACGGTCCGATACAATCCACGCTCCATACTTCAAAGGGTGTTTCCGGTTTAACGATAGGTTGAATTGAAATTCTTTCTTTATATGTAATTGTCCTTCTCAATTGACATTCTTTACACCTTTCGCAGAACTTTTTAACATCTTGCTTAATAGTAGGCCAAAAGAATGAGTACTTGATTCGCTGGTCTTTTTCTCACCGAGGTGTCCAGCAAAAGGGATTTCATTTCCCATTTTCAGAACTTCCTTTCTTTTTCCTAAAGGCAACACGACTTGCTTAATGTTTTCACCACAGATATATTCAGTGTGAAGTAATGCACCATTATCAAAAGAATTTGATTCTTATTTGCCTATTCACAACACTTTTTCAAAGTCTCATCTTGTTCTTGAAGTGCTCTAAATTCTAGTTTTGTTTTGCTTGTTGTTTCCACAGTTTCTATGTCTCCTTGGGAAATCTGATTAACAACAACTAAATTTAAAGTATTGTCTTCAAATGGTGAGGGTTCGTCATCCGATTCTTCACACTCTAAGGAAAATGTATCCCACTGACGATCACTGTGACACAGTTCAATATTTTCGCAGAGCATTTCATAAGCTGAAGAACTCAGTAACAAGTCGGCAACTAGCTTTCTTGAAACAGCACAGTTAATGGGTACTCTGCCATGAAGATCTTCGTCAATTTTCATCTGGAAAATGTTCAATGGACTGATTTCGTTCTCACCAAATGCAGAAGATATCTCTATTTTACTTTCTCCTTCGCGAGGTATGTCGTCGACCAGTCTCTCGCGGGCTACTGAAATTTGTGCTCCCGTGTCTACGATTCCATTTAGAACAATATTTCCGCATTTAACTTTAACAAGTTTCAAATCATCTATGTTGCTAGATACGTCCACGGATTTTGAGACAGGAATATAGAGATCTTGGCAGTTAGCACTTCTGGTTTTTCCTTTTCTGCAAGGGCTGTTTGTGTTTGAATTAAATTGTTTTTTGCTGTTGCAGGAGTATTCTTTGGTATCCGATTTTTGGTGCAAAATCTAGATGTATGACCTTCTTTCCCACAGTTATAACAAGTTAGTTTGGAAATTGGCTTTTGTGGCTCGTCATTCTTACGGAAAGGGTTTACTCTTGGCGTGTTCTGAACGGAGAAGGATTTATTTTTGGAAGTCCTTTCTGGAAGCGAAGAACGACGTTACCACTTTTCATTAGTTTTGTCTTTAGATGGGCTATCACCAGTCTTTTTTCAAGTACTACGAACAATATCGTATTCGTCAAGTTTGTCCGCTAATTTGGTCGGAGAAACGAACTTCACCCAATTGTCAAGAAAATGGTTCCTTACTTCATGAGGCACTCTTTTCTTTATTTAATGTTTGATAATGAGGTCTTTTAACCCGTCAGAGTCTGTGCTTTCAAGCCCATTGATCCATTCTTCAAAATAACTTGTAATTTCATAGCAAAAATCTCTCCATGATTTTTCAGTGTTCTTTTAGTACATCAGAAACTTTTTCCTAAGGCTTTCAGGATTTAATTTAAATCTCTTTAACATGATGGCCTTAATGTACTCATAATCTTCAAAATTTTCTTCAGATTCCTTACTAATTAGTTGAATGATTTCAGATGGCATTAAAGTCAATAAACATGATACCCAGTCTTTAGGATCAATCTTTGTTCTTTTAGCTTGTCTTTCAAATAAGGATAAGTAAATCACGATATCATCTTCTCTCAACTTGAACTTAGGAATAAGCTTAATTAAATCGAAATTGCGTTGTCCAATTTCATTCGTTGGTGGAGTTTGTGTTAGTCGAGCATAAGATTCAATTTCATGTTTCCTCAATTCAAATTCCATTTGCTCTCTTTTCTGCTGTGCCTCTAATTTTTCTTTTCTTCGCGGTTCTTCTGTTTCTTCTCTTTTTCTCTGTCTTCAACAATCGTCAAAAATATTTCTTTAGCAAATCCTTAATCGTATGTCTCACTTTGAACTATTTTATTTTTTATTGCGATAATTTTCATACTTGGATCCACTTGAATCTCTAATTCAGCAGCTAATACTAACAAATCCTCCCTTCCTCCACGTCCCATAAAAGCCATAGTTCGATTTTAAGTAAACCTCAATCTTTAAGAAACATTTTAATAAAGAAAACCTAATTTCTTATTAATAGTTCCTTAAATTTACCCTTAAATTTAGTTAAAGTAGGAACTTTCTAACTGAGGCTTGTTACAATTAATTTAGTTAATTTCAGTAAACTTTAAAACTGATAACATTTTCCTTTAAATACACTTCAAATAATGAATCATTTATGTGAAAAACAAATCAGCAATACAAAATACGATATCACAAGTAATCAGAATAAAATAACAACCACAGTTCAAAATATTTTTTAAACAACCACTTGATTTGGTAACTTCCTGCTACAATAAAAACATTCTCTGCAGAAAAAAAGAACAATCGATAAATTATTGCAGTTTTCCCTTTCCTTGGGGAAACCAAAAAACATTGTTGCTATGTGCGACACTATAACACCTGGCTGGCGCCAAATAGCATTTTCTGATTTTATTCAGTCAATTGACTTTTACTTTATGACAAAGCAACCCCTTTTTTTATTTTGTTTGATTCAAATAGTATTTTAGCTCATATATATATATATATTTTACACAATAGTTTATAATTCGTAAACAGAATATAAAATTATGCACTGGCGTGCGTTAGAATATCGGAATTAAAAGTTTGATAACCACATTTGTTTTCACATATAATGCACAATAAATTCAAATATATTAGAATAAATTTTTAACTATCTGAGACGAAAATCGAAGCAACAGAATAAATTCTTAAAACCTTTATTAGAATATGCAGTTCACTTAATCTGACGAGTAAAACGAACGTTCGAATACTGGCGTATTCATTACTTTGGCAAGTAAACAAAATAAACATTCAGTGACAGAAAACGATAATTCAGTTCCAGTAATCTGAAATAATTTTCGCCCAAATAATTATTATCGCTTAAATACGTGGGAGCATGCATTTACAAAATAGACTGAGCTCTCACCTGCGTTATTCTGGTTCAATGCTTTGAAGCTGCGCCTGTAAAAACTCTCTTCTTTGAGAACATCGGCTAACGGACAAATAGTTTTATTCTCCCTTTGGTGGATGCCCCGTCGAAGAAATCGTAGATACACCAAATGATAAAAGATTCATCCAGACTTTCTTACAAAACGAACAACATGTTTTATTAATATAACGAAGGAAATTAACCGATAAAAGATTAATTAAAATCACGATGAATTACAATTACGGTAAGCAGCGCCCAACGTCTCGCTGATTACATCTGCTCTGTCTCTATGTTTTGAATAACCAACGTTCTTTTCTTTCTGATGTTGCCATTTCGGACAACAAAATCTTTTCTTTTTTCGTAATGGCTGATTCCTGCTACTATTCTGACCATATTTTGTAAGAAATTCTTGAACTGTGGCCGTCAGACTTTCATTATTTTTGAAATATTGTTCAACAATGGAAACGCGTATAGAACATTTATAGTTCTATACGCGTTTCTACTAAAACTCTGCATTTCTACTAACCCTAAACTATCAGCTGTCAAATTTTTTTTAATAAGGTTGCTAGCACTTTACCGCACGAATGGTGGCAGATTCAAACCTTGCGTTAATTTTGGAACACCCTTTATTACATAATTCTGTGGCAGTACTTATTTACTTAGAATAATTTACAAAATATAGTTCATGTATTTAGGACAGAATAAATCGTTTTCGCATAGTACAGCATTCAACATCGATTATTTATATAGCATATATTCAAGATGAAAGACTATCTGAAAATATGAGATCTTGCTTCAAAGTGGAATTAATCAAATCTTTTAAAATAACAGAGCTTTAATCTGAAACCTTTTGATAACCTGCAAGTTTCCAGTTTGACGAGATTTCTTCGGGGCCCTAAAAAGGCTGTCCGTTTACTACATGGTGTTCTATTCCTGTCAAAGTTAAATATATGGAGAGAAGCAATATTTATAAAATTTTGTATATTATATTATGACACAGCAATAAAAGAAGTAAAAAAGAATTTTAAAAATCGAAAGACCAGCCTAGTAAACAATAGCTCTTTTATATGCGTACATGTGTAATAAATATTTGCATTAATTGCATGTTTTCATTTAAAAACTATCCATCAGTACATCATAACATTATTCTCTTATTGCTAAAGCGACGAATTCAGACTACTTAAGCTTTAAGTTATTTTTACGAATTTGTTTTATCCAATTTTACACTTAATTATTTTTATGGAATTTGTGATATTTTTGTGTCGCAAATTTGATAAAAATGTAATACTTTATGGGAGTTTTTTAAATTGTAATTAAATTTGAGCATTTTTATGATTAAAAATTATCCTTATTGCTATTATTTTTGTAACTAATATTACACAAAAAGGAAAGCGAAAAGGCTATCAAGATAATTATGAACAAAATAAAACAAATACAGTATAAGCTGAAATTAATTTTTATATCTCAGTGGGATTCATGTTAGACCAAATTAAGTTTATTACTGTATAAAATCATAATTTTTAATAATATTCCTTAAGACAAAAATCATTAATAAATAGTTAATAAATGTCATGTCTTCTTCTTAAGCAGCCTGAAGTGTATAATAAAAGTGAAAAATGAATATTTATCCTCCTACGGTTCTCCAAAACTATTCATTTTTAATCTCGGTAAAATTAAAATGTCAAAATTCGATATTTCATTTTGGTCCTTCTATGTGCTGTTTCTTCAGTACTGATTAAGAAATAAAATATTTACCGCATTTTCGTATTTACGCTTCAGAGACACGTCATTTCACCTACGCTGTTTCATATGTTGATGCTGTAGGCAGAAAGAATAGTCAATTCGAAAGTACCGGTTGAATGCATTTTTTGACGCCTGATATTTGTAACTTTTGAAAATTCAGCCAAATTAGAACCTCAAACTTTATTTTTACTGTGTTCGATTATTTATTTCGGTTAAATTCTCAGATATTTTATTAAATCCTTTTCGCTCCTAATTAAATATAAATGCACAATATATGTGTAATAGATTAATTGCATCATCCGTAAAAATTGTTTTGAAAGCATATTCAGGAGACACAAATGTCGTGCACTGTTAAAATCTTTATTGGAATATGTATTAGATAAAAATACATATGTTTATTACTACAATTCTGTAGAAAAAGTATGATATGGCTTAGAGTTTAGTTACCTAGGTATTGCGTACTATTTAAATATTTTGTGGAAGCATCTGCAAATTTTAATTTCTTAGGCAATTAGAGTTTTTATTAACTAAAAAGAGTATTCTTGTAATAGTTCTGCATTAAAAAATCACAAAACTATTTACTATTTTTGATAAATTTTATTTTTTAGATACTCAGCAGTTACCTTTAACTGCATTGCATTATTTTATAATAAACCTTAATTTTTTACCAGTACGTCGCAATTTTTAGTCCAAAGAAGCTTTGTTCCCGAAATACTATTGTTTTCGCTTTGCGATTTTGCGTAAGAAACATAGAAATTCTGAATCACTTTTCAAACTGTTGCCACGAAATATTGCAGCCCTGTATTATATTTAAAGAAATTAAAGAATGAAGAATCTGCAAAAATGTATGTATATTTCTCCAAATGTGATAAAACAACGGTACCTAGAGCCATTCAATTTTGAATAACGTACGTTTCCACCCGCATATGCGCATCTGTAAGCCTGAATTTGGAACTTGCTTTATTATCCATTTCATATTTTGTAAAACATTAACGAATTTTTGATGAACAAACTCAAACGATTTAAAAGCGAACAATGGCAACACTCTTCGGAGGGGAAAAAAACCTTTCGGTCTAAATCGCGCGGAACTGTGTATCGGAAATTCTAAAGATAACTCATTTCAAAATTATTTTGCGATATTGCTGCTGAACTGAATTTTAGGTTTAAGTGCGAAGAACATGATATTTAATAAATAAAGGTAATACACAAAACGTTAAAAAACACCCCTTTGGATGTAATTTAAAATCTGAAACATTTCAGGGTTTTTTTTTTCAGAAATATGTTTTTATTCAAATGCGCAGATAGCAAAGAAAATTGTTTGCTCGAGAGAGGGCTCATTCGTGTGTGTATAAGAATTTGGCAATTCTTAATACGGATTATGCCCAACCGCATGCTTATTAATTTGATATTTAAATCTTAATTTGTTCAAGCTTTTTCTTTCACACTTTTCAGTTCTTTCCGCTAGCTTTCATTTATAATTATAGTTGCTTAAGAATGAAA
The DNA here is from genome assembly GCA_000611955.2 of Stegodyphus mimosarum. Lineage (NCBI taxonomy): Eukaryota > Metazoa > Arthropoda > Arachnida > Araneae > Eresidae > Stegodyphus > Stegodyphus mimosarum. Next base: position 67,771 of record KK114271.1, read on the forward strand.
CAGAAAAAACCTTACTTAGAATCATGACAGGCATGTTTCGTTTATAGGAAAATTTATTAGATTTTAAATTTAAATTTAAAAGTAAACTGAATATATATTATAAAATTGAATATATAATATTAAATACTGGACACATACTTTGTATTACGTTAGATTACTTAAAAGCGTCATATTTTTGAATAATGATTTGTACAACATTCAGTTTCCATAACCATTCTATTTCAGCATAGGAATTATCTTATTTAAGATACGGGAAATGTTTTAGAAGTAATTTTCATCGTCAAGCAAAGAAAGCGATATTTGCTTATTACTGTATTTTATTAACATAAAAAAGATATAAAAAATATTTCTTTTATTTTTTATCATTATTTGCTCTAGTATGAAAAACTAAAAAAACTTGTCCTAAAATTAGTTCAGATGAAACTGTCGTATGTAATACAGTATTTTTTATGTCCATCTGTATAGTTTTACGTGACTGGAAAGAGGATTCAAAGCTTTTCATTTTATTTTTTTGTCGAAATATATATTGAAGGAACTAACAAAGCCGTCATCCTCTCTTTCTTAATTCACGCTTATTTGTGGATGGTTGCGGACCTCTGCAATGTTGATTGAATGAGAACTAACATGCAACGTAGATAATTAATAGAATTTGCTATATCATTGGTTTCAGGTATTTCATTCGAATTTTGCTATAAAGAAACTTTCTTTTAAAGGAATTTACGCAATGCTAATAAATATCCCATTCGAATTTTATGTACTGGACATCAGGAAGGAAAAGATATGTAACAAAAATAAAGCTTTTTTGCACACTTAATTTTTTTTCGCTAAATTTTATCTTGAGAAAGTAAAAGACAATACTTCTAAATTCTCTTTGAAATTGCTGATTAACAATCTAATTTATGCCGTATTTATCAGCCATTTTTTGTAATTTATGCATTAAATTCTCAAACTATATTTATCTCTTCAATCTGCTGTTTCTCAGTGCTATTTCTAGCTTTTGGATTCAAAAACATAACGGTTTGTTGAAAATGTCTTAATTTGAACCCATTTCATTGAATTAATAGCACACACCAGATATAAAAAGCACGGTTTGCATTTCACATTTTTTCTTTTAATAAAATACTAAGTAAACACACGCATAAATGAAGTCTTCTCCTTTACGTATACAACATATCTGCTTCTGTATCTAAGATAAAGGAATATGAAACTCAGAATTATGTTGTAGGGATTTATTTATATTTATTTTAAATAACCAGTTAAATTTAATTTTAAATTACTTTCCTATAAGCCTTCGTTCCCTAATTGTCAGTGCCAGAATATTTAAATTTGGTGGCGTTTAATTTAAATTTGGCACGTTTCTCTTTATTTCAAATTTCTTACGAAATTTGCATTTCGTAAGAAATGCAAATTCTACCAGTGAGAGAAAAAGTTTAAATATCGACGTTGCAGTAGAGAAAGTTAGAGAGAGTCTGGAAAATCTTTGTGCGTGCTTGTACGCAAGCTTCCGCTTAGCAGTTATTGCTGGTTAGACGTGGCTTAATTGCTATTATCTTGCTGCCACTAGACTCGTCTACGTGCTGTAGGATAAAGGATTGTATGAGCCGTGAAGTTTAATTCTACTAGTTGTGAATATCTCCAATTTTGAGTTTGATTCTACTGTTTCAGTTACCGCCCAAGTTGAGGCGTAGTATGTTAACGTCAAGTTAACGCATTGTAAATAATTTAAAGAGTTTAATAAGGGAAAGTTTTAACCCTTCTTCGGTGCAATGACTATTTATCCAGATTCTCAACAGATAGACAGTAGAACATTACAATCTAAGGTAAAATACTGTGACATTCAAAATTACTAATTTAATTTTGCAATTCTTAACTTTAATTTGGCTATGCCCCATTCAAAGAATCTGTACTGCATCATTTATGCCATTAGTTTATCTGCAATGATCCGCAATACTGTACATCTCTTATCCAATCACTATTCAAAACTGAAACAAAGGAGCCTAAGCTGCTAAATAATAAGTACTCCAGCTGCTAAATAAATAAATACGGCAGCTGCTAAATACGAAAAAATACTTTATAAATACACCAGCTGTTAAATATGAAATTGATTTTTACTCCCCTGCTGTCGCTCCCCAAGAATCGCTATGTTTTCATCTATTGTTTGAAGATGCGATAAGCATATATAAAAGCAGGGGGCGCTTATCGAACTCATTGTTGTGAAAAATCAAGGATAGATGTCCTAAGAAATTAATGATGCGTGATTGAAGATATTGTTGCATGCGTACGGTTTTGCAATGGATTGAATGCACAAGTCGATAAAAAGTTAATAAAATTTATTCTTTTCACAAGAAATAAAACAAAATACTGAAATATTTCTTCAGCGATGTTCGTACAATATCGCAATATATTTTAAACTACTACAGAGTTAAATAAAACTCAAATTCAAAATACAGAGAAACTAATTCGATCTCACAGCAAACTCGCTACAATCAATAACAGCGCTCAGTAAACAATAACGTTCGCTTCCAAAAACTTCAACTGAGCTGAGATGTTTTTAATCTGGCTTTTATAAGCTTTTAATTAATCACGAGACGTAAAATCTATTTCCTCGATTTTTCTGGATAGTAAAACAGTACAATTACGAGATATTTATTTATTAAATATTAAATGTACCCTCTCTTGTATTTTTTACTTTTCCGACGTAGCTTTCGCTTCAAATTCGTTACGCGCTGCGTTGCACGGGAAAGTAATATATATACACTCAACTTCAAAAGTTAAGCACGGAGACGAAAATGTTAATTTCCGGAGAAAATGTTACTTTCCGGAAGCCAATCAGAATTGAAATGATGCAATTCGCTGCAGAGGTAGATGGAAGTATGCAAATATGTTAGGAAACAGCCAATCGCGCATTCATGTCAAGAAATATACAAAAAAAGCAGTCTTATAATGGAAGGTGCTTAAAACTTTCGTACAATTTGTTTCCAAGACATACGTGTTTCTATGACTTCCAGAAGACGAATGGAAGATTCTGAGCGCTGGCGTGCTGTGGGGTGCATTGAAGCAGGACAGTCGATCACAGACGTTGTTCTTTTCTTCGGCGTTCATTATTCTGTAATTTCACGTTTATGGAAAGAATTCAAAACCACACAGACAATTTTTCGAAGGCCCGTAGCCTGTCGCCCAAGGGTTACAACCCCCGCGGAAGATCGATATATTGCTATTGTAGCCAAGCGGAATCGCAGAGTGACCTCCACACGTGTGACATCTATGGTTACAGCGTCCATTGGTAAGGCGATATCTGCAGCTACTGTACGCCGAAGATTACATATGAGTGGACTGTACGCCCGGGTACCTCGAGTTTGGGTTCCTCTATCCGTCCAATCAAGAGGGGCACGATTACAGTGGTGCCGGGAACATGTCAACTGCAATGTGTCTGACTGGGGCAATGTCATGTTTACTGATGAGTCAAGATGATGAGTCAAGATTTGCTCGGGAGCCAGATGACAAGCGTATAAGGATATCGCGTGAACAACGAACAAGCAATTAGTCCCAAAACTTCACCGAACATCAGGCATTCCGAGGCGGAAGCATTATGGTGTGGGCAGGGATTTCATTACGATACCGCACTGACCTGTACTATATTAAAAATATTTTAATTTTTGAGATATCATTAAAATAATCTAATTTCGAACTATATTGAACTGCATTAAAATTAGATATTTAGCGTGAAAATATTACAATTCAGCTTATATTTTGCATTATAAAACTAGAATGAAAATGTTAAAACTTGCTAGATTGAAGCGGCTTTATTTCAAACTTCACTTTTCAATGACTAGCAGAGGTACTATACAGGTATAGTACAGTTTAGTAATTATGTTTCCTAAAATTGCTGTTGGAGGAATGAATAAGTTTCTGGCGATATGGTGTTTAAATCGTATATCTGTATCTGTCATTTATGTGAATTTTATAATTCTTTGTATCATGTTTTATACTATATTAGAATATAAATGCCTTCTGAAATATATAAAAAAGGACAGGTATGGAAAAATCATAACTCCATTTTTCTCAAAATCAAAAACGTGACTTCCTTTTAACTCGCAAATCACTAAGCAAAGATTTTTCTGATTCGCTTTTTTGGTATTATGTTGAAGATATTAATATAATACCTTCAAGCGCAATTTACAGAACAAAGGCAGTTAACTTAAGAATCACTAAACAAGACAGAAAAAGAGAAAGCAAACAAAAAGTAAAGAAACTTGATCTCCAACAAGCATTGTTTAAATATTTTTTTACAGGAAAACACAATGAGGAATCTGGCATTCGTCAAAAACGAAGGTTTATTTTGCATAGATTAAATTCTTTGCGGCATTCTCATTTTTTCGTACATTAATTAGAAAATGAGCTTTACTCGTGTTATCTTGTTTAACTGCATACATAATGCATTTCTTGAGAGGAAGATAAAATAAAACTGATAAGTATTTCTATTATTATGTTAGAATACATATTCCAGATGTTGGAACAGTTTTATGCATTTTTAATGCATTGTTTGGCCATAAGGTTTAGTTTCAAAATATTTGCTGCATGATATATTACAAAACTAATGCAACATTCTCAAATAATTTAAAACCGCTGTTCTACCTTTCTGATTTTACATCCACACTAGCTGTATTCTCTGCTGGGTATTTTACAACGGATTTGTTTCGCCAAGTACAAATTTCAAACCACAGATCTACAAATTTGTTCATTTTATTTTTGGGTGCTCTATTTTCATTCTAGAAAGATGCAAACTATTTTAAAAGCAGAGTTTTCCTCTGCTATCTTGACAACCTTTATGGAGAAATATTATCTGCTTTAGATGCAGAGAAAAGACGCTTTAACATACAAAAGGGGATTTCACGCGGGAAATGGAGAAAAAGATTTAACGTTGCGAAAGCTGCAGTTTGCTTTTTCAGCCTGTTTTTATTTCTTTCTTCTCAAAACAAGCATTTGAATAATTCTTTAATTTCAATCATTACTTACAAATTACTTCAATTATTACTTTTCAGTGATTGCGTTGGTTTTATTACCCTTTAGAATAAAGAAATAGTAACCAATTTATCATTTTTCAGTTCTTGTTTTTAATGATATATAAATTTTTTAACTGACTTTTGAAAAACATTCACATGCTTCTTTCCATTTATGAATTTTTAACACTGAGCATGCTATTTGTTTTATTACTACTCTTGTGTTTTATAGCTTATTTTATTACCCAACTTAAGCTTTAAAACATCGCAACTATTAGTAAGCTTAGCATTTTCGTCATTATTTATTTCCTTACTGTCTGTCCTAAATCTTCAATTTTTTCAAATGTTCTTTACCTTCCTCTCTCTTTTTCTTCCTTCCTACACACAAACACTCACATATGTATTACAGTATACATACATATATACATATATCCATTCATGCAAGTTCATCTGCATTCTGGAAGAAAATGCTTAACATAAAAGCAGCAATTCTTATAAGAAAGTTAATTTCTTTGTTATGCTGCAAATAAACAAATTAGCTTACGATAATCACAGTAGGAACATTTCCTGGGACATTTCTGAATAATTATCGCATCAAAAGTTATTGTTGTTCTAAGTAAACATTCTAAGATGTGACATTAATTCTTTATTTGATGCATAGGAACAGGACGATATAGAACTAAAGACTACCTATTGCTTATTTTCCACCATTAAAATTCTAACACTTCAGAAAGACAATAACGTATCTATTAACATATTTTCAATTAACATTCTAATTGTAGCTCCTTGTAATTAATGAGAGTGATATTTTTTGCAATTAGTGCCGGTAAAATACAATGAATAATTAATGGAAAGTGAAATGAACTTTTTATGTAATCTCTTTTTAAAGTCTAATTTATTTTTTATCAGCTGTAATTTTCTCTCCTCCAAAGTTGTAAATACAAAAAGCAATCTTCTCTCTAAAGCTATCACATCCAAACTGCTTATTTTAAAGTTGAGATATATTAAATCTGCAATTTAGAGATTAAAATGGATGATGTGGCTCCCATATTATAACTTAACTTTACCGTTCAATAGCTATCCACAGCAGTTAATTAAATATTTGGCGAATTATCTTCCATTATTTTCTATTAACACAACACCAAAATTCAAACGTAAAATCAAGAAGAAATGTATTAGTCATTCTTGGTGAGTTTAAAAACTTAAGATGATAGCGTAAACTAAAGCTAATTCTTCTGATGTAAAAATTAATAGATTTAGATGACTCGCCGTGGTACTGTGATTCTGATTACTTAACAATAATAGTCTAAATCTGAAACCTATAACTATATAACTATGTGTTTCGTGTCTGATGTAATTTACTACTGAAGCCACTTGCCAAGCGTATCTAATAATTCTGCACATATGCTCTAAAATTACGACAGGAAGATTATTCAATCAAGACAGCAGCGAAGCACCATAAGCTTCAAAAAAGTCGAGATCTAAGATTAATATTCTCTTTTTAAACTCCGGCTCTTACAATTGGGTTTACATAATTTCCTAATCTGAGCGAATATTTATTTCAGAACCATAACTAACTTTTAGTAAATATTAGACGTAATTATCAAAATACAGACTGCTAAGGTGTTTCATAAAGTACCAGATATTGTAAAAACAGTGATTCAGTGACAAACGGTACAATACAAGTTTCCAGTTGTTTACCATTTCTTTATTCTATGATTAATATCTTCCTATGAAATAAAGTCAAAACACACTATACAGGTACTATGATATGCAGATACTAGATACACACTATGCAGATACTAGATACACACTATTCACTATGCACACTATGCAGATAGGGATACAAAGCTTCCTACACTCCGCTGACACTCAGAAATTGCTATCACTCCATAATTCCCTTAAAGGTTAAAAACAACATTAAAATGGGAGGTGTAACATTTGGGCCCACGGAGGAGTGCTCCACAATCACAAACGCAAATTCTGTAGGAGAACTGTGAGGTATTTCTCTCGCCTTATTAGCATACCTTCATTGTGTAGTGATCAGCACGCTCGGCGGGTATTCAAGAGATCCGTGGTTTGAGTCCCGGGGAGGAGATTGCACATTTTTTATCTCTCCTGCTTTAAAAAAGTACCTAATGTCTCTACAGTGGCGACCGAAGCGAAATAGGGGGTGGATGATGATTCTCCACCACCGGAATTTGGCGATTGTGTCTCCTAATCCCCAGTTTCCCTTTAAAAGGAGGAGTATATAAGGTATTTCTCCCACCTTCTTAGCATGCCTTCGTGGTGTAATGGCCAGCACACTCGGCGGATATTCGAGAGGTCCGTGATTCGAATCCGGGCGAGAGCATTACTCATTTTTCATCTCTCCTGCTTTAAAAAAATACCTAATGTCTCTACATATTTCTTAATTATTGAAGTGCATAAAAAAGCTGTACAGTATTCTGGCCACTTTACTTCTGAATGCATAACTTTATAATAAAAGCTGTTCAGCATTTAGAATGTAGGCTGTCATGCTGAACTGTCGTAATTCACTTTCTGCTAGATTTTAGTAATGACATAGCAGTAATAATTCTAAACTCAGATAGCTCAGAAGTACTTCTACATTCCAGCTTCCACTTCTTCCAGGCTGATGAAATGTCGCCAGCAAGGCCATGAGTCAGAAAAATAATAATCCGCTGGTACAACGTCCAGACTCCATGTTAAATGGGATGCTTTAGAAAACATTACGTATTTTGGGTCATGAAACATATGCTGTGAATTTACTGATATTCGAACCACGAGTCTTCCGATTCATAGCTGGGAGTTCTAACCACTTACACCACGATAGTGTGCAAAAAGGAAATGCGATACTCCTTCACAATATCATTTCGGTTCCTTCACCTTCTCCGAGTTTTCTCTAGGTTCTGCAAGGAGTATGAGGTTTAGCATTGTATTGCTACACGAGAGTTTCTATTCATCAGTGCCGAGTACTTCTGCTCCGAAACGCCCTTTTCTACTTCAGTTGTGTAGAGTGCAGGTCAGCGTTAATAGCACATCGTTACAGATAAACCTTTAAGGATTAGCATCTCGAAATATAATCAAAATACCGCTTCATATTTGAATGTATACCCCCATTGGTAATGGCCAATGTATACCCGCACTAGTAACCAGTTCAGGAAGTCCTGAACTGGTTGCCAGTGCCTAGGATTCATACACTATTCCTAGTGCCAATGCCTAGAGTTCATGAACTGGTGTCCAGGGTTCATGCACTATTTTTGTGTCTTAAGATAATGGAAATAGACCACACTGTCTTTGGAGGTATTAAATATTTTGATGTACATATATTATGCTGACTTTATAATGGTTTTATAGTTATCATACTTCCGCACGGTAATTTCTTTAAGATTACGTCATTTTATGGATTACAGGATAGCTCCTCTTGACCCTGATCAGATCGTGAAATAATATTCTGGTATGCGTTCAGATGTCGTGGTAATTTCAGATTACTAGTTGCTTCATTTGCTTCTACAACTTCGGCCGTCTCGTCAAAATCTATGGTTCATGATTTATAACAGCTTGATTGATCATCGATGTGCCTATCTTCTTAATTCAACTTTTTTTAATCATCTGACCGGGGTTTCGTTACTTAAGAAACTTTTCACTTTCGCATGACAAATGTGTCTTGTTGCTTTTGAAGCATTATGACCCGGTTCAAACTTCTACAGGAAGTTTGTCTAATCAGCGAAGTTAGTCCAAAGGGCTTTGTCCCTGAAGGACTATTGTTTTCGTTTTCTGATTTTGGGTGGGAATCATTAAAAGTCTGAATCACTCTTCAAATTGTTGCCACCAAATCTTGCAGCGCTGTATTATATTTTAAGAAATTAAATAATGAAGAATCTGCATAAATGTATGTATATTTCTCCAATTGTGATAAAACAACGGTACCTAGAGCCATACAATTTTACATAACGTACTTTCCACCCGAATATGGGCATCTGGGAACCGAAATTTGGAATTTGTTTTATTATCTATTTCATATTTTGTGAAACCTTAACGAATTTTTGATGAACAAACTCAACCGATTTAAAAGCGAGCAATGGGCTCTTAGGGGAAAAATTTTTTTTCATCTAAAGCACGCGGAACTATGTATCGGAAATTCTAAAGCGATATTGCTGTTGAACTGAATTTTATGGTTTAAGTGCGCAGAGCATGATATTTAATAAATCAAGATAACACACAAAACGTTAAAAAACACCGTTTAAGACGAAATTTAAAATTTGAAACCTTTCAGTTTTTTTTCTTTTGTGCTGTGCGTGTGGGTGTGGGTGGGCGTTTTCTTTTGTATGTCTAAACCACAGAGGTAACAACGAAATCAACACTTTGAATGGTTATAAAATCAGTAGTCATTGCTTCCTATTAAGCTAAATATTCTATCGCGGAGCTGTTTGAAAATGCCATCTCTGTGTTACATTCTAGCATGTAATGTTTTTGCGCTCTGAACTTGTTCATGAAGCCAAAGAGTTAAAAATTATTCATAGCTAATAAACGAACAATATATAATAGATAATGCTGAATTTGCGCCTACATACTACCGCTTTTGCGCAAATATTCCAAAACTTTCGACACAGCCCAATATTAAACTCTGCGTTTAATTAGATGTTATCTGTAAAGCATTTTATTAAATTTAATACTCAAATAAAAAGTACTGTAATAAAAAGTTTAGAAAAAATATCAAATTAACCAAATAATTTTTAAGTAAATTAATAAATATTATATCCCAAAGCAAACACAGACTTAATGAAAATCAAATATTTATAGATAGTTCGAATTCAAGGTGTCTCAAATCTGATTAACTCAGGTTTCATTTTGTCCGAAGTTTTTGCCGAGACTTTCCTAATAATAATCGATTAGGAAAATATTAATTATTTCAGATTCCACTCTATTTAATCAAAACGAAAACTCTTTTGCTCTCTTAAAGGCGAATAAAAGTAGAAGCAAATTTATTATAACAAACTGATATTTGCTTAAAACAGTGATATTTGACATAAAACTATCGTTAAATATTTTAAGCAATACTTTTTAATACAGTTACATAACCTTAGAATTTTGAATTCGAAACGAAAAAAAATATTTTACTTACCCAAATAAAGGAAATGTTCAGGGTAGATTGAGGAACGTTTTAAATATGTTTGATTTTATGCCAGCTAACAATATTTAAATTATACAAAACGAGGGATACTCATCTGTAATCAAAGAGATGAAATCATAAGAACATTCAGCTTATTTATTTCTTGAACAAACAAGATTTCTGTAGAAATTCACCTTCTATTATAATGCATATAAGATAATTAAAAACCAATATCCTTAACAGAATCTTGTATGAAAGATACTCCTTTCAAATGTAAACCATCTAATTGTGCTTCACTTAATAAAACTTTTAACTTAATAAAAGGGTTATGGAAAAAGCGAAAGGGCAATGTTATCCTTATCGTTTCCCTCTTAACGATGATACAAGAAACTTTAATGTCAACTAAAACTATTTCAGAGAATGTAAAAGAAAATGTATAATTTTGTATAATATTCATTCATTTATTTACAAATGTCTTGCTTATGGTATCTAAATAATTATCCTTCTTGCTCCCCAATTCTATATAATTAAAATTATGAAACATATATCACGAGTTTAAATGGCATAAATTCGAATATGCAGAGAGAAGCGACAACGCTGATGTATATTTAATGTTAGGTGGAGTACACCACGAGAGGGCCTTCCGCATTTCACCAATAAACTCTTGTTCCTTGTTTGTAGTTGTTTAAAGCTCTACTGAAATTTATGGTTATGTAACAGAGAAATAATTTCGGGTATTGAATAAATGGAATGGTTTTATTATGTAAAAATAGAAGTGAACACACATAGATCAACTGTAAGATCAATAGTAAGGATACATTACTTATCATCTAAACAATGGTTACCAACTGTTTTATGTCTCATTATTTTACTCTTTGTAATAAACAGGTAATGAGAATGATAAATTCAGATTAACTTAGCTTTGCTTTTCTTTTTATAATTATTAATCTACATTTTCATGTATACAATGAGAAATGATGATTTCATATTTTAAAATCCAATGACAAAGATAAAAGAAGTCTATTCAATGTCTCTTGAGGATAATTTGAACTTCCTTCAGCAACTTTTTTCAGTTAGTTTTCGATTTGCTACGAGTTCCCTGTTACGATCATCTAAGCAATAAGAATAAATGAAAATATTAATAGTGCAGTGCAACACGAAAATCAGAATAAAAAATTGGCAGAAATTAAAAAATACATTTGTTAGTATCAAATTAATATGTACTTTACTTTTCTGAATTAATATGTATTTCCCACTGTAAATTGCAATGACCTAAACGCTGATTTGATAAAACGTTCCTCTGTAAAATTTTATTTTTCGATTTAATTTTTACTTTAACTTTTTTAAGTAAAACTTAAGTATTTAAAACTATTGAAGTTTAATTTTAACTACTATTGTCTCAAAATAAGAGAAAAAGTATGTCTTGCGATTTGAGATTGCATATGTCTTCTAGGAACAACGGGCGATTCCGTATTCCTGCATTTATCTACAGTAGCACTTCTGCATGTGGCCCGCAGTAAAACTTTTCCTCCCCCTTGAAAACTATATCGAACAAGGTGGCTACAGGAATGTTTCTTTAGAAATGGTCTTAAGATATGTAAAAGTAACTACTATAAGTAGTATATTTCTAATTACAAAATTATATATATACATATAACTTAATAATGTAATATAGAACATAAAGGAAATTATCTCCAAAATGTAAATGTGCACTACTGTGGTAAGAAAAAAATGGCAATTTAGAAAGTAAATATGCACTATTGTGGTAAGAAAACGTTGCCAATTTAGAAAGTATATGTTCACTATTCTGGTAAAAACTAATTGGAATTTGTTAATACATACACTGAAATTATCAACTATAGAAAGATCCCAACTTATCAAGGGAAACTGGAAAATATCCATACAACTATGTTTATAAATTTCTCTTCGAATTTCATAGGAGATAATGTCCTCTGTATTCTCTATTACTTTATTAACTGAAATGTTATCTTTGCAGTAATGGTGCAGGATTTTACTTTTTAATACTATTAAATAAATTTTAAAATTCACTAATTTTCAAAGATTCTTTCAAAGACTTCAAAGATTTTCTTCTTGTTTTTCTTTGTTAAATATCTATATATTTGGTAATAAAAATTGACAGTTTAGTAAGCAAATACGCACTATTTTGGTAACAAAAAACTGATAATTTAGAAAGTAAATGTGCACTATTCTGGTAATAATAGGTTCCTGTAATTCTGGTATATAGGCCAAAAGTAGGGTTGTATTATTTATCATCTAAACAATAGATACAAACTATTTTATGTCTTTATTTTACTCTTAGTAACAAACAGTTAGTCAGAATGGTAAAATCACCTTAATTAAGCTCTTTTTCTCTTTATTATTAATCTGCATTTTCTCTAATACAATGTGGGAATAAAAATAATAATTTCATATTTGAAAATAGGATGATAAAAATAAAAGAAAGCTGTTTAATTTTCTTGTCGATAAGTTGATATTTTCTTTATGAAGTGTGAAAGTAAAATACTAACTTTAATTTTTCAATAGCTCCTTTATTCGTCATTTTAATTTGAGTACTTCCCGTTTCTGGCCTAAAAATTGGAACTGTTCATAACATATCAATCTAAACAGCGTCATTTCAAAAGTAATTCTCATAATGCTTTCTCACGTAATTAGATATAAATACCTATTCCAGAACCGGAAATTTAAGCTCTCTCCCACGCTGTTCTTAATGCGTCATGCGCTTTCCCGCATGTTTCAAAGTAGCACCTCACGGTGAAGAATCTCAGGAACATACCAAAGTCTGCTTAATTCGATGCTAAGATGCACAGAAGCTTTCATTGTTCATTGTTGCTTATGACAGATTACAAAATACTGATTGTGAGCCAATAATACCAACTAATTCGTGTGAAGGTTTAATTTTTAATGTGTACTACGATTAGTAAAATATGGAACAAACTTTTATCCTTCGTGGACTTGCAGAATTCTCAAAATGAGTTTATAAAACATTTTCTTTGACAAAATTAAAATAATGGAATTATGCTTTATTGTCAATATTTGCAAAGAAAACAAAGGATAGTGAACGTGTATTCAATATTTAATTACATTTCTATTAATAATTTTAGGATATATATTTACCGCTCATTTTAGCGTAGTCTGCATTTCTTACTCATTTATATAAATTAATTTAATAGTTCATGCCGTGTATCCTTGTGGGTAATTATTTCAAAAGACACACTATTAAACTACGTGCTACTTAATCATACGCAAAGACGTCATCCTCGTTTGCACACGTATCACTACAACTACTCGCATTCCCGTCTTGGTTACGGTTCTCTAATAACTTCGCGCGCTTGGCACTGCGCCAGCTTTAAGTCCTATTAGGATAAGTTTTGGATACACTACATCCCTCCCCCTTTATCACAACTGCAGCCTATCTAGGGGACGTCGAATTCTACTGAACCGACGCAAAGGTTGTGGCACAGCAGGTTTCTTTGGTAATCTGGTTATAGTAGTAGGTCCGGTGGATGGGACATCCGGTAAAACCTTGGGCTTGGAAGACGACACAGACTCATCTACCTGGTGGCTATTATCTTTGGATGGTTCTGGAACTCCACTCTTAACAGGCTCTTTGGAAATCACGAGAGCTGGAGGTGGACGTATGCAGCTATCATCAATTATAGTTCCTCCATATTTTGCTTTTCATTAATTAATTTACTTTTCTCTAAATTTCTCTAAATTAGTCCATGAGTTTTACATTTCTCGAAGAAATTGAGTCCCAGGGTTTACTTTCATTTGTAAATAAGCATATTTAAAATCAGTTTTTGAAAAATGCTTTTCCCCGCTCAAACATGAAAATATTTCCTCAATGGTCGGTAAAGGGTGTTCATGTGTAACAATATTTATTCATTTATCTGACCTTTTAACGCAAATGGTACTTGCCTAGCTCTACAAAATTGTGGTGAAACATTTGGCTTCAAGTTAAACCTTATAATTTTTTATCGCTCCTAAATTTCTGTCAAAAATGTATTTATATTGTTCCAATAATTTATTTAAACTACTCTTTTGAGAGATAGAGATTGACTTTAATTGAGGTCCAATCTAAATTTATCTCTGAAAGCCATTCTCGACGGAATATTGTATCAAGGTTTTCTTTAACAGGGCATCAAGGTTTTCATTAACAGTAAAGGTTTAAGTTTTTATTTTGACCTTTATATTCTACCTTAACAGTAGTAAATTCTAAAGGTATAAATTTTTCTCCATTGTATGTTTTAAATACTAGGCTTGTATTTTGAACTTTCTTTTTCGAAATTTCCCTAAAATTTCTTAAACTCATTGCCGATACTGTACCTGCTGTATCCAGTTCCATGGCTACTGCTTTTCCTTCTATGTTCACTTGGACCATTATGGGCGGTTTCCTATTTTTCGCCTCACTGGAATGTATGTTGTTTATAGGAACTGTGTTATCATTTCCTATATCTAATTATTTTAGTTTTGCTTTCATTCTTTCAGCTTTTTTAGCGTTGTAGCATGCCCTTTCAATGTGCTTGATTTTCTTACAAAATCTGCAGATACTTGTCTAACATTTACAAGAATTTCTATCATGGTCATTCCCCGTACATCGCGAACACATATTGCCTTTAGCACTCTTAGTTAATCTTAGTTTTGTTTTTCAAACTTTTGTTTTGAAGCGACTGACTTAGATTTACCTGGCACTAAATTCCTTAATTTTAATTTCCACTGGTTTCCCAATTATTTCGTTTGCTCCTTTTAACGCTTTTTCCATTGCCAAAGCTATTTTTAAAGTATCATCTAAACTGATATTATCCTGCTCAAACATTCTATCCAGAATAGCCCTATTTCCTAGCCCACAAACAAACACATCCCACAACATCGTATTTAACATGTTCTGATCGTAAGCACACGGTATGACAAGTGACCTTAACTCTGCCATATACACACTGATTGTTTCCCCCTCGTTCTGCTTTAGATTTAAAAATACATGTCTGCTATGAATTATAAGTGGCTTAGGATTTAAATGATTTCTCGGTTTTTAACACATGATAATCTTTATTGAAAGGATTATCAAAAGCCAGCAAATTTTTAAGAGACTATACATTTTTCCGGACAAACTGGAAATCAGTACTTTCCCACGCCTGTCCTGTGAAACGTTTTGCACATCTAAATAACTTTCGCATCTCTGTAAAAATGAATCAAACTGTTCTTCGTGTTCATTATGTATTTTTCGAACTGAACTGAAAGTTTCGAATTGTCCATTTGTGGAGTAATTAGGTGAAGTAAGTCTCTCCATAAGAGCTTTATTCTGCTCTATTAACTCCGTTAGGAGCTGCTCCATGGTGAGTCCTCCGAAAGAAAAATGATTATCAAAGCCTTACCTTGAAAAGTCTCCGGAGAATTCCCCTATCCAAGTGTATTCCGATAGCATTAAAACATGTCGCGAAGGTACTTTTATTATTTTCAAAAATCCGACATCCTCGTCACCAGATGTCGTGTACCTTTGTGGGTAATTATTTCACACGACACACTATTAAACTACATGCTACTTTATTATATAGAAAAATATCATCCTCGCTTACACACGTGTCACTACAAGTACTCGCATTCCCATCTTGGTTACGGCTCTCTAATAACTTCGCGCGCTTGGCATTGCGCCAGCTTTAAGTCCGATTGGGATTAAGTTTTCGATACACTACAGTTCATATAAAATATGTAGTATATTATTTAAATCAGGGAAGACATCAAAAACGTACACATAAAACTGACAGCCAACTCAATTTTGCATGAACAGTAAATAGTGAAAATCCAATGGATATTTGAAATCCGGATAACTAGAAAGAAATTTGCACTCTTCTTCTTTCACTTTTTACTGAGGCCATTTACCGCGTTCTTCGGTTCTTCATTTAAAGTTTTGTCTCGAAATTTATCCTCACTTATTTTGAAAATACGCGATAAAGCAATAAAGTAATAATCTCATGAGAAACTTTAAGACAAAATGCAATGAGTCTTTCCGGTTCTTTCATATTGATTACCTGTTACAGGTGTCCCATCATAATATTCATTACGTTAAACTAATTAAAAAAGCAGCTGCTATATTTTGTAGCTGCCACTGACGACAGCGTGATTAATGAGGTGTTCTTTGCACAGTCAGCTAGAAAAATCGAACACAGATAAATTAAGATTCGGATCCATAATTTTCTTGTTTTGATTTTTACGAGGCACATACAAAAAATGATAATCTAAAGAATGCTGTTAACAAGGTGTCTTCAAGCGAAAATTTCATGCTTCTTTGCCTGATCTAAGTTGTCGTGTAAATGATGTTTTAGATGTAATGCCTTAAATTAGCGAAAATGTTTCTAAATTAAAATTTCGTGGTCTTTTTTCCTCCATGAGATAAATTTGTTTCTTACTACATTTATATGATAGTTTAAGAATTGAAGTAAACAAATCTGTATCTTTTGGAACATTTGCTTTTTTGAATTTTGTTTTACTAACGGGATTCAAAACAGTTTTAAAATTGTTAAAGAAATTATCTGCTTTTAGTATTATTCTAGTTTTAATAGTTTTTGAGAATTTGGTATAAAATGCGTCTTCATCATAACCAAAAATGCTGTATAGAATCTAATGTTAGGCTCTTTTAATTTATCAAATTAAAAATAGAAAAATTTTAATTTAATAAATTGAAAGTAAACAAATAATTTAATATTTTTTAAATAATTTTTGCAGTAGCATATATTTTGTAATGAAAAATATCTTATGATATTTTACACTTATATTTAAATATAGGTTTTTTAATACCTTTGAAATGAAAGAAAAATTATAATACCCTACTAAAGCTGTAGAAATTATTCCAATATTAGTTGATATTTGATAAGAAAGAGCTAATATTGTTGCAAGTTACAGGTTCGTCTAGATCTTTAAAAATACTTATTCTAGATGGACAAGAATAAATTTACAATTTATTATACTAAACGAAAGTACAGAACAAAAAATAATATATTAAAGCCACTTAAAGTATGTTCACAACAAGTGAAACATTTTAGATTACTGATGTCACTCAAAAACTCCAAAATCTAGTTCATCTATCTCTTTCAACCGCAGTCTGTCTGAAATCGCACAAAACTGTAAAGCCATTAACTGGTCACTGACTGTCGAAGCCAATTTATATAGTATTGGCAGGTTTTCTAGAAGTTTCACGAAAAACCGCTCCTAAATTTTAAAAATGCATTTTTCCGAAATGTCCTGAAAGTTGTCAAGAAGACGAGATTTTGCCACATTTCTCCCCCCTTCTCCAACTTAGTGATAAAAACTCCGTTTAAGGCTTGTTGTAGAAGTTTTTCTAAGATTCTACTTGAGCCATTTTAAGAATTTAAACAATCTTAAATTTATAATCACAAGAGCCACAATTCTGTACAAGAAGTAGAGGCTTACGTATAAAATATATGGCTATAAATTGAATTACACAAAATTGCATCCTAAAATTATCCAAAATGCAATAAATTAAGCTAAAATTAAAACAGGACATATTATTACAAAAGCATGCAAAAACAACAATGCAATCAAATGTTTACAGAAATTTGCAACAACATTTAATCCCGAACATTATCAAATTTAACTATAAGGAAAACAATAACAGAACTGACAATTTCAACAATTGTCTTACATGAACTTATTATTTTATTGTAAGCACTCTTAAATTTTTAATACTTGCATCAATCAACAAAAATGAAAATTTTAAATCTTAAGTCTAGAAATGTACACGTGATTAATTCTTAAATTCCTGCTTTTTGATCTCACACTTTATTCCTGATTTTTGATTTCGAAGTCTATTGGGAAATGATTCGTAGTCAGTTTGAATTTAGGGAAGATTTATTTAAATTAGTTTGCTCTGCAGCTATAAGGTAAGAAGAGATGTATGTTATTGTAGGATTATTAGCCATCATTTCCTATCGGCTTGTGACAATTAATAAACTCTTCCTGAAAGACAACGTGATTCGGTAACTGCGCTATTCATTCAAGCATTATGTTTAAGTAATCCATTGAAATAAAATTAGGCAACTGACTTTTAATCATGTGGGCAACTTAATTTTATCCCTGTATAAGAACGTACGGCAGACCACACAGAGATAAGTAAATTGTGTGTGCGGTCCCTGCAGTTCACTGCTCGCAGCCTTTACGACGTGTCACACGACATGCTTTTGACATCGCAGAGACATAACTTCACGACTAGTGTCAGGAGATTTCAACGTTCTGTACCGTGTCTGTCGTCAAAGCCTCTCAATATCAAGAGGGGTGACGAACCAATGATCTGATTTTTCCTCTCATATCGTTCCAGATATAACGAATCAGAGGATGTAAGGAGGCGTGGCTAATTCACTCACGAAGATTTTCGTCATCGGAATAACATCAGAAGAACACTCCAGAACTAGAGAGACCTTCGTTAGCAGATTCCTCACACTACGAGGACCTATCATTCAATTAAATACCTAATTTCATTAAGTATTTCATTTAGATTCATTTAAATACCTATCTATGCTATCTATGAATTATATATATATGTAAAAAGAGCTTCTTGTAATTGTATTAAAGCTGTCTTGAGTTTCAAATGCAGTAAGAATTACGTAACCTCTCAACATTACCTAATCATTATAAGGAGTCAGATACGCAACCTGCAGCCACTCAGCTCAGGATAACCTGCTTATCACTCCAACAGCAGTGACCCAAAACATCCCTTCAAAAGATACAGTTAGATGCCATTGTTTTATGTAAGCTTTCCTGTGCTTCGGTAAGATAAAAAAAGTGCTTTTGGTTTTTTGATTTGGTAGTTAAACTGAAGTAATTTCTTTGATTCATAAATATCAATTTATAGTATAATTATTTCTTTTATTTTAGCGCAAAATATAATGCAATTAATATTATTTTAACTTAAATATCCTGAAGTTTTATCTTTAATTTTGGAATCATGCTTCGTTAAACTGAAGATTCTTCCTTCATATACGGGCCCATTAGTGGCCGAGCGGTAAAGTCATTGAACACTGGTAGTTCAGTTTGGGGCTGGAATCCCAGCGAACGCGCTGGCCGCATGGGCGTTTTTCCCGTGTGTAACGTGCATACGAGCCAATTTCCCTTAGAATGTCCTCCACGAAGGCATCCCTCCCTTTAGGCAGATAGCCCTCGTGTGCTTTGCCGTAATCAACTAAACCAAACCAAACCAAACTAAATCCTTCACATACTTAAAATTTTAGCACTCTATCGGCTAACTGAGTAAGAGCACTGAATACTGGTTGCATTCCACCGTTCAGATTCCTTATAGATGAAATTGCTGACTGCGTAGGACTCCAATGTATAACATGAATATTACCTAGCTGTTCGAAAGTCCTTAATTTCTCATAAAGCAGGTAGCCTGAAATTTTCCTGTAAATACTACAGTTAATTGATTGTCTACTAGAGACTCTTCAGTGGAACAGTATTATTAATAAATAATTAATGTCCGATAATTAGTATATTAATAACTTATTTTAAGTATATAAAACATTACATGAAACTTAGCTTTGAAAATAAGGAAGATCAGACTGGCTAGAATATAAAAACCTTTCTGCAAATTCGTCTCATGTGCTCAGCCTAACATTTAAAAACTTATTGATATAATTTGATTTATACATTTGTTTTGCATTAAACTAGTACTTCTCAAGCTTGTTTGGGTAACAGCTCACTTTAAGAAAAACAAATTGTTCAACGCCTCTATGGATCTATATTTCTACTTGTTATAAAATGGTAATGGTACAGTTGCGTTATTTGCATATATTACTGGAATTAGCAGTAAATGAACAGTCATATTTAACAGCAACAAGAATGAGAATACAAATTAAAGCTATAAAATTGTTCAATTAAAATGATGAGCGTGATGAGATTTCACCAGTTTGCCAATAATCAGCTCAATTTTTGTTAATAACATTTTCAGATCTTCTCGATTATTTACATATAGTCAATTTCATTTTTTAATTACTGGAGTTGCTGCTGCACTAAGTCCACTTCTCACTAAATAAGGCTAAAAGACTATTCGAATATCTGTACAATATTCCACAATGTCAGATTAAAGTTAAGGAATCTGTTTTTGCAATTGGTATCCAGATTCAAATTTAAGTTTCTAGTATTTGTTTGCTTTTAACTCAACGAATTCATCTTAGTTTGGAGACATTTTTGAAACTGCATAGGAAATGGGTCCAAAAGGCTCGAGTACATCCATTTTTAAAATACCTTGATTTAATTTCTTGAAGACCAATTGCAGTATTGAAGTTCATCTTCAGTAGAAGAATTTATAAAATAGCTAAATTGTCTCGTCCCAAGTTTCTTTCACGCATTTAAAGCTTTAATTCAAACAAAGAAATGATACTCCTCCTTTTAAAGGGCGACTGGGGAATAGGGGACCCAATCGCCAAATCCTGGTGGTTGAGATTCATCATCCGCCACCTTTTTTTTTAGTTCGGGCGCGACTGTAGAGACATTAGGACTTTTTGATGCAGGAGACATAAAAAATGAGCAATGCCCTCGCCGGCCTTCAAACCACGGACCTTTCGAATTTGCTCCGAGTGTGCTTTATCATGACACTACGAAAACATTCGAAAAAGGTGAGAGGAATACCTTATACGTTTTATTAAATTCATGTCATCAGCTTGAAGTTGACGGTTCGATCGATTGATTTTATTAAACTACCTGGAAAGTAAGTTATACCAGTTTTATATTTTCTCATGTCAGTTACTAACAGCAGCTTTGTCTCCCAAAATCTTAAGAATAAATGGTGATGAATCATGAAGCATGAGATATATCTTTGGCTGACAGAGTTTTAATAAATTACTGAGTGCTTATAAACTCACTGTATGTATAATATGTACAGTATTTTTTGTAGTTTCCTAAACACTTGCTTCCATGTCGTTAAATTTCAATACCTTTAACTATCGCAACAGTATCAGACGTAAAGGGCATACATCCATGACAATACAGAATCATACAGCAATTTAAGATACTATCCTTCGCCTGTGAAACTGCCCTCCAGATATACTCCCACCTCTGCGGTCGACGGTCATCGATCATTGTCAACCGGTTTCTAACAAAATCAGACGATAAATCAAGACAACAAAAGTATCATTTTATGAAAGCAGAGATCAGCTCCCAATAATATGTTCCCGGAAGTGTAGGCGGTTTTGCATATTGTCATT
The DNA here is from genome assembly GCA_000611955.2 of Stegodyphus mimosarum. Lineage (NCBI taxonomy): Eukaryota > Metazoa > Arthropoda > Arachnida > Araneae > Eresidae > Stegodyphus > Stegodyphus mimosarum. Next base: position 89,115 of record KK114271.1, read on the forward strand.
AAATACTATAAATACCCACCGCTCACGGATTGGTTCCCCTTCAGTACGACTTGTCGTTTTAATGGGTCAACGGCCATACCATGCTGAAAGTACCGGTTCTCGTCCGATCACCGAAGTCAAGACCCCTTATCCAATTCCTGCTTCTTCTAATCTTTAACTTTTCTGTCTACTGTACTTTGCTATTGTTTACCCTTAATTATCTCAGTCTCTCTTAATTATGTTGTGGAGGTAATTGCATTTAATTGCAAAGGTACTCCGGAAGTCAACGCCTTGGGCCTTGGGCCGAAGTCAAGCAGCATCGGGCGCGGTCAGTACTTGGGAGGGTGACCACCTGGAAACACCGCGTGCTGTTGGCATATAAAAAAAAATTGATTCTGGCCCTTATTTTGACACTAAATTAAAGTCCTTCATTGGGTTTTTACCTTTTTTGTCCCATGCAGAAGGCATTATCTGAGCTAAATATTTTATTTTTGGCTTTCAAAATTTTCCCGTATTTGATGATCCCCTCTTTTGATGATTAAATTTTATTATTGATGATGTGGAGTTAAAGGCTTTGCCCTAGTGTACTCCGTAACTTTAACTTCCTTGATCCTTGATCGTTTTAATGGCCCCCTTAGAGCACTTCAGTGCCCACTGGAGTAAGCGGTATCGCCCACTTTCAGAATCAGTGTATTAAACGGAAACATATTGTTGCGTGAGTACGGGTTTGTAATGGGTTGAATGCACAAGTCGATAAGTCGATGAAAAATTAATAAAATTTATTCCTTTCACAAGAAATAAAACAAAATGCTGAAATATTTCCTCAGAAATATTCGCACAATATCACAATATCTCAAATGTTAAGCAGAACTCAACTCAAAACAGAGAAAATTAATCCAATCTCACAGCGAATTCGCTACAATCAGTCACAGCGCTAAGTGAACAATTCAGTTCGCTTAAAACAACAGCAACTCAGCTGAAATGTTTTAATTTGGCTTTTATAAGCTTTTTAATTATTCACAAGAACATTCTTGTAAAATCTACTCTCTCGATTTTTCTGGACGGCAACAGCAATTACGAGATATTTATTTATGAAGTATTAAATGCACGCGTTCTTGTATTTTTACTTTCCGAAGTAGCTTTCTCTTCAAAATCGTCTGCGTTGCGCGGGAAAACAAAACAGTTTTAATTACAATTCTAAATAAATACAAAATCCGTAACAATATTTCCCTCAATGCACGTAATTCGGAAAATTATTTACATTTTTTGCATTTCATTTCCATCTGTAAAGATATTATTTGCGATTCTCACTCTAAAGGTTACTTTCATCTTTATTAATTGTGACTAAATGTTCAAAGTAGGTCATATAATTTATAGGCCTATATACTGGCCAATGTAGAAAACGAGACTAAAAATTTCGATTAGGAAATCGATTAAGAAATCTGAAATATTAACTGCTTTCGGTGACATTGTTTCAGAGCAAGCTAACTGGGCGAGAGATGTGTATGATTTTATGATCACAAAAGTTTAATTAATTTGTAATGCCACTCGCTACTTTGTCTATGATAAAATGTCGAGGAACCTAGTGAACTAAGTAGCGACTTACCGCTGAGTTCAAGTACTTACAACGTAGACTCGAGAGGGTTTAAAATACCCTTTTATTCACTCAAAGGAAATAATAACAGTTAGCCCCTTCTCGGGCTTACAGGAAAGCCTCCGCTCGGTCTTTCAAATCAGGATATAAAAAATAAGAAACTAATCTAATACTAACTAAAACAGACTTAGCCGAATATAGACACAAATATCTAATGTAGTTGGCCCTTAATTCAATAGCCGGCTATTAGGAACAGGCATGTACAATGCGTCCGAACGTAATAGATTCAAGAAAGAATTAACCTGAAGGCAAACATGCGCCACTAAGGACTCTTAAGCGACTGAGGACTCCTAAGCCAATAAGGATTTCAAAGAACTCCTTAAACGAAGTAAGTTCAACTTCCTTTAAGTACTACTTCTAACTCATTTGCATTCAACTCGATTCTAAAAACTCATTCTGGTAGGAAGTTGTAAGAGAGAAACAAGACGTGAAGGGAAAGGGTTTTAAAATTAAAAATAACTGTTATAAAAATTAACATTCACCTTACAAATTATAAAAAAAAACTTTATATGTATTGAGTATAATTTTGAACATATAAATAATAGATATAAATTTTCACATGTGATTTAAAACAGAATCGTTAAGAAATAGTAGATTTGTCTTTAACTCCTCATATTTTATCCAAAAAATACTCATGAATAGCTTACATAATTTACAGATTCGTAATGTATATTTGAGCAGTATAAATAATGCATCCATTTCAGTTTCCTTGTGTACTTTTAATGAGAGCAAATAGTTATATTCTAGAAGTTTCTAATGAATTTGAAGAGAATAACTTTCACTGTCGAGTTCCTATCTAAGAGCCTAAGAGCAAATGTCTACGTTGCTATCACCCCCACTAAATCATCATTATTTTAGTTTCATAATAAAAATACACAAACGAAGATTTCAAATTCTGTATTTTTAGTGTAGAATGGAAATATTTAATTTTTGCAGTGTATTTTTATTGCACTTGTGCATTTTAGATGCAAAAGAACCATGTTTAATCATTATTTTATGCAATTAAATTGGCGATCTTAATTGGTTCATAAAAGGTTGTATTGAGGAAAATATATTATGCTTCTCACAAAAACAAAATATTACAGAAGCACAGTGATACTAAGTGATATAAGAATTTTAAGTAAAAATATAATCAATAAGCTCAAACTTTATTTCATGTAAATATAGTTAATATGTCAGGACTGAGTGTTCGGTGCATATTCTTGGCAAACATCTTCGTGAAAGTATTTGAGTCCTGATCTTGAACAGGGAGCTGAATGCAGCTATGTTCTGTGGTAGAAAACTGTGATTAAGTGGTAGAAGAACTGCACTTTAAAGGAATTTAAAATCCTCTTTTATTAAGCCACAGTTATTTACAGCCACTTCCCAACTCGGGAGGGATACAGAAAATAACGACCGCCACTTGGGCCTAAACTGAACAATCAAATTAATTTAAACTAAAACTAATTAGAAATTAAATAGTCGTTGCTCACAGAGCTATAACGCGAGGTTGGCCTCTAAACTAAATGGTGCCTAGCAAGATTGAACTAATACTGACGCACTTAGAAATACTTCAATAAGTAATCACTTAACAGCGCTACGGCTTAGAATTTAAATATTAGTTAATCGGGCTAATGTTGAATAGAGTAACAGTGGTCTGAGACTAAAAGCTCTCTCACACTGAAAGGTTTCTTTCTACCTTTCGTTTAAATACTACTTGGTTCCACTTCAAATTAGCATAAAGCTGAAACGCGCGCTTATTCTAACGGGAAGTTGAAATGAGAACAGATAGAAAGAGTCAGATTAAAATAAAACTTTGTTAGTTTAACTAAAACCTTACAAATATAGCATATCATAGTTTGTATTTCTCTAAAATTTCTGTAATAGCAAGCCGGCCGTCGTTTGCTGTTGCACGTGCGGGCTCTAGTACGATCTTATGGCTAAGTGTTGATTTGGTTAGATGGGTCGGGGCCTGTCTCTTAAATCAAATCCGATCACGTAAATATAGAGTTTTAAGTGGATAACTAGCTACTTTAAAAAATATATTTTTCCTTTATAAATTCCTCAACGTGCCGAACTGATGTAACCTTGTAACGTGAGTTATAGAAAACCTGCATTTCTAAATACTCAGAATTACTCTTTGAGCATAACACAAATAATCTCTTAAAAACGTTCATTAGTTTCTCAATAACGATTATTTTTTGATCTTTTTACTCATTGCGGCATGTAATCTAAAACCTAATACTTGAAGCGAAATGTATTGAGATAATAAAACTTTTATTCGTTTTTTAGTAAAATGAATTCGGTACTATTTGCAAATACTGAAACTTCAGAAAAATCTCTTTTAAACATATATGAAACTAGAACGATAATTAATGCTGAACATAATGAGAGAATAATAAAATATTAAATCAGGACATTAAATATTCAAAATAAATATGATGGTTATTTTAAAACAAACTGTAAACAGTATTACAGACATAAGTATCTTTTTATTGTAAACAACTCTTAATATTAAAATCTATATGTTTACACCTTTATCCGAATAATATTTTGATGTATCAAGTATGAGACACTGGATTAATAATACGAATTAATAGCTGATACGAAAAATTAAAAGAAATACTAATGAATTGTATTACAAATCGAAAAAAAAAATAAAAAGTGATAATAATGAAATAATTACATTAAATAGTCAGTATCAAATAATTTAGTTTACCCAAATAACGAGTTCTGAATGCTTTATCTCTACATATCTAAGACCCACCACCCGCCCACAAGTAAAATCCCTGAACACTGGTAGTTTCAATCTGGGTTCGAATCCAGACAAATGAGCTGGCTGCATGGGCGTTTTCGTGGCTTTCTCCATATGTAACCTGTACACGAACCACTGTCCCTTGAAAGTCCTCCTCAATAGCATCCCTCCTCCTAGGCAGATAGCTCTTAATGTGCTTTGCCATAATCAGCTAAAATAAACCATACCAAAACTCTACATTTCTAGGGCGTTCCGGGTGGGTCCAACAGTTAAAATTAATTGAAATATATCTTCCTATTCTTCTAGTAAATAAAATTATCTTTTCCTTATTGTAATACAGTTCTTTAACTTTTCATTTTCAAACAGCTTAACGAACAAAATTCTACTTGTTTTTATTTACTTTCATGAACTTCACAACGCCTAATACCAGACCATCCTTTATCTACATTTTTTCCATTGTTTAGAAAATAGAAAAGTACCAGATATATGGTTTTTTCTCTCTGTTTGCGAAAGAGAGAAATATCGTCCTATGTGGAAAACAACAATACATGAATATTCTTCCAAAATGGTGTTCAGATCTATTGTAAAATACATTTAAGGTTTTCAGAAGATGTTTTTTGTCTTTATGGACACCTCTGTTACTTGTGTTAGGATATATGCAGACATATAAACATAATTTGTCTGTATTGAATTAATAATTGTTTGCTTGCCAAAGAAATGATCGAAAGCATTTTAAGGAATTTATAAGAATTTTAAATCAATCTCTGATAGAAAATATTTTAAGCAATTAATTTCTAATCTTTATGTAGATAGCAAATAAGAAAATTGATATAAATGTTTTTACGAAACAGTACGTAAACAAAAAAAGTATTAATTTGTCAGTTAGCCACATTAATGATTTAGGAATAGTAAGAAGTTTTCTTAATTTTCATATCCGTGAAATAAGAGGGAAAATTTAATTTTACATATTTTCAATGTTTCGACAGAAGATTGAAGCAACTAAAAGTCATCACCTTGACAGAAGAAAATTTCCTAGGTTTTTGCTCCTTGAAATGAAAAAGACTAATATGTAAGACATCTCTGAAGGGAAATACATGGACGTTCTAAACATCCCTCGAGAATTTTTTAAATAACCTTAGATCAGCAGCTGCTTAACAGATAATTTTTGAAGAATCCGTATCTGATTTATCTTCACAATAAACCTGATGACGACTTAATTTTTTTAATTTAACAGAGATTCCTAGGCTTTAATTTATGATTTCTCTTGCACCTTAACATGCTAATGTTAGTTCCAATAATATGAAAGTAATGTTAACCAGTACTGTTTTAAATTGATAGGCATTGATGACACTTGGTTCAGAAAACAATTTTTATATTTTGCAACTGAGAGAAAGGGCTGAAGAACACTATAGTTAAAGTGTGGATTAAAAGTGTAGATAGATTATATTAAAAATCAACCGCGTAGTGGAAGAATATTACTTGTTTTATTTATGTTATTATTTTCACTTTTCGAAATTATGATGCCAATCAATATATAGATTTTGGTGTGAATTAAACACTTACGTTCTGCTTTAGTCCTTAACTTTAATTGGTTTTGTGAATTGCGTAGCCCACATTTATGCTTCTGCTTTTTCAATTTTTGAATAGCCTCTCTGGGCCTAGATCACGTTATATCTTTTACTGACTTAAGTAATTCAACAAGTATTAAAAAAATTAAGCATAATTTTTATACTTGTTTGTAACAAAGACCTGACGTTAGACAAATTAAAATATATAAATTTAACTAACAATCTTGTACGTTTCAGGTTAACAGTTTCACGCAAATATTAAGCGCTTTGCTTTGCATTTTTACTTTGCATATCAATAAATTACAAATGCCAATAAATTTTCTCAATTTTTAATAAGGTTCTTATGATTGTACTATTTTTAGTTAAATATTTATTTATTCTCTACATCTGAAAAGATTTATTAAATTGAGTTAGTTTTTCAGATTTCATGATGCAGTTACAACGAGCTAAAATCGTATCAATAGTATTCTAAAAATTTCATGTGACTTCTCACCAGTAATGCTTACAAAGCATTGAAAGTCAGCTTAGATGGATAGATGGCTATTACGTGGGAATTCTGAGGAATTACCTACAATTTCATACTTAATGCATTTATCTTCTTCATTTACGTAAAATACTCAATAAATAGCTTCCAAATGAACAGAGAAATAAAAATACTTAAAATATTTATGCAATAATTAGTTAGGTTTTTCCTCATAAACCTCTCGTACATTGATACTGTTACCACATGGAATTACGAGAATCCCAATATCCCCTGTATTCAAGTCTGAGTTTCTGCCGACAACCATATACAAATATCTTGTTTAAGCTCTGGATCATCCAGTGAGTATGTGCCCTTCAACGATGAATTCTAAGACAGCCAAATAAGTGGAACAGCAGCCCGAAGAATTTCGACGAACTGGTGTTATGTTGCCCTACAGCACCAAATAATAAAATGATGCAACAGTAGCATACAGCTCTTGTTTCTAGAAATGGACTGCACTATAAAAAACGAATAACATCTCCCTGCTGTTCTAGTACACATTCCTCTGGTGTGAGATCCATTTTCACATTATCCTGCTCATTTGTGGCGCTAATCATTGAGTTAACACAAAGCATAAATAGTGTTGTTAACTGTGACATCTTTCTAATTTGTTAGTGTGTATTTCTAGTTGTCTCACTGCAGTTTGTATCTCTTAAGGACTTTCCCTCATGTGTCAAATTAAGGTACGTGTTTTGAATAAAATGGCCATACCAGTGAATTGGTGATGAGAAATATCATAGGATATTCAAACTAAAACTGTAAATAGTTTTTGAATCAAACGAAACTGTATAAAATAGATTTACTATGGAGTATAAAACAGGCAAATCGACAACCTTGCATTCGGCTTAGATCATGTAAAATGCCAGTACATTTCGAGGGCAAAACGGGTCCCCCTTCATTATATTCTAAGCAAAAAATTCTGCAAAAGCGAGAAAGCGAATGTCGATCATATTTATACCCTACAGGTGACCAATGGAAGAGCCGATAGCGCCATCTGTTGGCAGAAATAGTAACGAAAAATGAAGGGTTAAGTTAGTAGAATTTTGAAGGCATTAGGCAAGACTAGATTGGAAGTCCTTGACTAAACAGGATAAATTTTTGTGAATGTGAAATCACCATATTGAAGGACTAGCTATGGGTAATCCCCTCAGTCCTGTACTTGCTGACATTTACATGCACTATTTTGAGGCCAAATTATTTGAAAAACTATATTTTCGTCTGTGGATTCTCTACGTAGGCGTCATGCCATCTGGCTAAGCAAAAAAAGGCTTCTGTTCACTATTATGTATTTCGATCTCTCAAAGTTTGTTCCTCAGAATCTTTTCTTGCTAAGGAACTCAATTATTTTCAATCTGTTGCCTTTAACCGAGGATTTTCTCCTGCAGTCATTGATAATGCTGCTCGAACGTTCTCATCGTGCCAGCGAAAAACACATTCTGATGTCAGAAATAACATTGATAACCTTGTTGTGCTTCCATTTCATCCTTCTACCAGTTACAAAATTGCATTGATTTTACACCAGTTTAATTTATGAGTTGTTTTTTCGCCTATAAATAAAATCCGAAGTTCGGTTCTTAAAAATTCTATTTCTGACTTTAATTCTTGGGGAATTTACAGCATATCGTGTCAGTGTGGCTTAAGTCATATTGGCCAAATGAAAAGAGCATTAATGTTTCCCATAAAAGAACATGAATCTTACGTCCGAAAAGGCGAAACTAACAAATCTTCAATAGCTAATCATAGTTGGAAATTCAATCCCAATTTTGATTTGGTTCTGCTAAAATTATCCAGAAAGCTGTTTCTATTAGGGAATTGGCTTTTCTTGAAGCTTTTCATATTCACAAAAATTTATCCTGTTTAGTCAATGATTTCAATTTCCAATCCAGTCTTGCCTAATGCCTTCAAGATTCTACTAACTTAACCCATCATTTTTCTTTACTATTTCTGACGACAGATGGCGCTATCGGGTCTTCCACTGGTCACCTGTAGGGATATGATCGACATTCGCCTTTTCGCTTTTGCAGAATTTTTTGCTCCTGATGAAGGGGAACCCATTTCGCTCTCTGGTTGGGATTTTAGAAAATCTACGCCAAATACAAGATTATCGATTTGCCTGTATTATTTCCCCGTCGGCGTGTTTCTCTTGAGTCTTGATTTTTAGTATGGAGTACTCACTTTCCATAGTAAGGTTTTATAAAGAATTAAATTTTTATTTTCGTACTACTTACAGTTCAGATTATCAATAATGACTCCAAAATAACAAACGCAAATTATGATTACAGATTTATTACACATTAAAAATGGCTGTGACAAATTCAGTTGAAAATATTTTGTACATTATTGTATCAAAACAAAATTTATTTAAATGATTAATTATAAAATCGTTTAGTTCTCAAAATTATTTGCAATAGATAACAACATTTGTAATTCAACATTTTTAACTGATAGAGCTCGAAACCCAAAATTTTAAATGTGCAAGGTTCACAGTTCTACCATTAAGTTTTATACGTTCAGAAAAACAAATTCAAGGATTTTGTAATTGACGACAAATTTCTTTATGCATAATACGATTATTTCATTCAACATTCCAAATGTATGAGAGATTCCTGCTACCATCTTGGAAAGTTCTAAATATATCAAAGTCCTTGATAAATTTCGAACATTTGCATCATTTCTAGAATAGAGAATATTTTTGGCACCGTTATAAACTATCGTATTATTTATCGAGTTTACTTTACTTCATATATAATTTAGATTAAATAAAGGCCGTAAAATATTGTTTTTATTTGCTTCATTTCTATAGTACAAAATGTCTTCTACTACCATTATAAACTATCTAACGATATCCCTAATTGTATTCATAAGTAATTTAGATGATATTTTCTATTTCAGACTTTTAATTGCCTTAGAAAATGCTTTTAAATGTGAATCTCATGTGTAGCAAATATCAAATGTAATAAAATATTTCTGTAGTAACCTAGAAAAGAAGTAGCAAACGTAAAGTGCAGTTAATAAAAAGCTAGATATTAATTTCCAATCCAAGTTACCAGCTATGTACTATGTTTTATTTGAATCTAATTTTAAAATCTCAGTGAGTTTGAGTTTGAAATTCAGAGTTGGAAAGTCAGTTTCTAAGCATATCGATTCCGTCATTTACTCGCATAGTGAGACTATACGTTTATCAATTCGTTTTATATCGGTAAAAGAAGCTCATTTAGTGTGCTACTTTCACATCCATGCCTAAAATTCAAAAGAGAATAAAATGTATTTTACCCGCCATCTAAAATATAGTTTGCATATTTTTCCCTTCTCAATAGAACTTTTGAAGCCTTCTTTCTATTCATGTATTTCTCAACTAAAGTTGTTCCAAACATGAATTATGAAAACGGGGTAGCTTCAAAGCACTGAAAAACTTTTCACATCTCTTCTTGCACAAAAGAAAAATCGAATACGCAGATGCGTTCTCAAACACCCGAAAATGGTCCATGGTGACTTTCAATAACATTGCGCTGGAGGGTCACCAGCGAAAGTCGATTTTAAACTATTCTTACAGGCATACGAAATGCTATTTACCATGGGTGATTATTGCTGTCAAGATTCAAGTTTAGAAAAAAAGGACTAAAAGCAGAATCCTTTTTATATTTTCAGAAACCTATAAAAGTAATAAAAGTGAGCTGAGTGAAAGAATGTCACTCAGCTCACTTTTCACTAGCTGAATGAAAAAATGTCAGGAATTTAGCGGAAATGTTTTGGTCAAAATCTATATACTTTTTCTTCCACTGTGTTCTCGGGATAGCTTTCTGAAAACTCAAGACAGAATTTCAGGGTAAAGTATTTCTTAGCATTATAAAAACATTTGGTTATTATCTGAATCTAAACGGGCTACTCCACAATCTTTGCACTCAAAAGAGCGCAAAAATTGCAAATCAAAAAGAAATTATTCACAAATGAGTGAAATCTGCACATTATTGTAAAATTATTCTAATAATTTAACGAAATGGTAAAATGACTTACTTATATTTTAAATCTGTTTGCAGCAAAGTACAAAGTATTACATGAACAAAATTGCCACACAGAATAATATTTCAAAAGATTTTCAACAGAACAGACGCTGAAAATGCACGCACAAAAAGTAATAAATTTATTGTTTGGGGGATTCTTTGTTTAGCAATTACTGAATATTAGGAACGACAGTACTAAGCAACGCTATTAAGGCAACATAGTAAAAATTCAGAATTCCACGCATTCGCAGAAATATAGCTAAAATAAAAAATATACCGCACGTTTGGATGCGGCAAAGACACACCAAGTTATAGAAAAACACAATATTGATTGGCGTGGATTTTATTTTAGTAGAAGTACTTTGAGCGATTTAAACATGGTCGCCTTCCCCAGCTGCAGTGATATAAAAGACATTTTTTCTTTAATCCAAATTTGAAGACCATACTAGAAATTGACCACCATGTCCTCCATAATGAAGAAAAACAAACAAAAATGAAAAGAAAAGAAGCAAACGTTTCGTTCATCTTAATTGAAGAGTGTATCGTGATCAGTTTTAGGTACGTTTTTTAAATTTTTTCAACTGTCTTTTTACTTTCGGGACTAAGAAAACTGATGCTTTCTTTCATTTAGGGCTAGCTGAAATAAACCATGGTGTTTAAATCGTTGAAAGCACTTTTACTATTGTGGGGAAAGGCAACGACTATAGTTGATAATACACATTTATTATTATATACAAAGATAGATTACATTAGGTTTACAGTTATTGAGATAATACATGAGCGATCGAGCAACGTCTGCTCCGATCGCCAGCTATTCCTCGTCTATCTCGAAGGCGGGAAACACACCTGCTGACGTAATGCATACGTCACACAGTAGGGAATTAGGGAATATCGTGACATAACATTTCCCACACTATGATGAAATCTACCTGAATCATAGCTGTTTTTATTTACACTGAGTATACCCCAACATAAATTAGTTCAATGTCCCTCATTGAAAATGTAAAATTTGTGAATGCAGAATTTATTTGAAAATTCTAATCTTGTCTTTCTCTAAACTCAACTTTGTGTATTGCAAAAAGTTTGCAGTCAATTTGTATTTTCTTTCTGAAATGTCAGAACAATTACATGAAAATCACAAAATTCCTCTAAAGTAATTTTTTACTATTTTAAATCATGTTAGCATTTCTGAATATTTAATAAATCATACAAAATCTCGATTTTCCCTATCTAAATGCAAATATTTTTAAACGCATTTATCAACTGGGATTTCCAAATATTTCGCAATGAAACAATGGCAAATGAAATAGCATGCTCACTTTTTAAGGGATTGATAAATTCTGGAACTCACTCCATCTTTATTACTTTTCATTTTAATACTGTTTTACCATATGGAAACAAAAAGCAAAACAGAGTACAGAAATAGTTAGTACAAAAATTTATCTCAGGAATAAATGCTGAACTCTCTTGAATTACACGCGATTCCTCAGTCGTAAGTACCACGCTTCATTTACAGTAAACTATCTTCAACGTACAGCTCCTTTCAAAATTGAACTGAAATTAAAAACGAAACGTCAGTTTTAATTCCTCATATCTACAAGAGAAAAGAAATTAAACAGCTAGCACATAAAATAAAAAAGGGAATAAGATCGACAAACAAATGGGGAAAAGGAAGAAAGAAGAAGCAAAAGAAAGGAAAGCTTCATAATATTGCAAGACTAACCTATTTCAAATCGGTATTTTATAGTCTTTATATGCTTTGTCTTAATCAATGAATAAATTTACTATGACATTCAATTAGCGTTCTTGTGTAAGACAAAGGTATTGTATTAATAATCAGAATTTAAAGGGGAAATGTATAGTAAATTAAGTCGTTGGCACGGAAAACTATACCGTTGTTGATGTTGTATTGTACAATGGTTGCCAGAGCCTCAAGGAGGTTGGAATTTTATTTCCACCCCATTTCTGATGGATACCATCCCGGGAGGGGGGCCCGAGGGGCTGTCACCCTCTTCCCTGCCTCCAAACCACATGAGAGGATTTTTAGCTAGCCATATATTTAATGCTTCCATGCCGCAAACACATTATACATTTACAAACATCCATGCCTTCTCCGGGCTTCAAACCCGAGCCGTTCGGTACATTTACCACTATACCATTTTGGCGGCAACTCTACCATATCTTCACTTTACATTACTTTGTCTTTTAATTACCAAACTACCATTCAATAAAATGCGAAATACAAAACTGCAAAACTATCAAATTTTAAAATACAAATCTACCAGTCTGCAAACTACCAAAATCTAAAAATGTTTTGGTCTCTCTAAAGAATATAATTGACAGTCAAAGTATAAAAATTTAGAAAAAAACCTCAAGCTAGGAAAACGCAAATTCTTATCAGGAAATTAATTTTTTTCCTAATAAATGCGTCCAAACATGGATTGCTTCATTTATTAGAAAACTAAGATAGCTCCTGAGAAAAACATGTTTTTGACCTTAATTTAAAATTCTTTGAAATGTAATGCTTGTTGTTTATTGATTTTAGTGATTTATGAACTAATAAGGTATACTTCGCGTGCCTTCGTGGTGTAATGGTCAGCACGCTCGACGCGTATTTGCGAGTTTCGTGGTTCGAGTCCCGGCAAGGGCACTGCTCATTTTTTACGCTTCCAGCTTCGAAAAAGACTTTATATCTCTACAGTGGCGCTCGAACTAAAACAAAACGTGGTGGATGATGATTCTCCACCACCAGGATTTGGCGATTGTGTCCTCAAACCTCAGTCGTCCTTTAAAAAGAGGGAGTATATAAGGTATTTCTCCCGCCTTCTTCGCATGCTTTCGTCGTGGGTCAGCATACTCGACGTGTAATGGAGAGGTCCGTGGTTCGATTCCCGGCGAAGGCGTTGCTCATTTTTCATGTCTCCTACTTCGAAATGACCTAATGTCATTACAAACTAAAATGCTCAAATGACTGTATTCGTCGCAGACGAGACATCTAAAGTTGCATTCTAGCATTGCATACTTGAGCTGTTAAAGTAGTTTATAAAAATGAAAACTGCATTTCAAAATACTCGACTCTTATTTACCATAGATATTTTAGTATCACTGTCTGTTTAGCGTAATAAGAATAAAATGAGCCCTTCATAATATACTCTAGTTAGCAGTTATAAGTACAGATATGCAATTTCAAAGTAGTTACACTAACTACACGCATAAAGAAATTCTCACGAGCTTTGAACTGTGATATAGTTTCGTATAACGTGATTGGCATACATATATGACATATATATAACAAAAAACATGACATATATATAACGAAACATAAACATGATATATATATATAACAAAGAAAAAACGGAAAACGAATATGAAAAATGGCATCGAAATGTAGATACATGTACAAATATATGTATGTTTAAGTAATCCGAAGCAGGAGGACTAGTACGTATCAGCAGAACTGAAACAGTCATAATCGAAGTAAAAGTGTTGCTTCTTAGTAACTGATAAACGCAACTATTGAATTTAGTTGCTTCACACCTGAATAGTCCATTTCGAGACGATTAGGCCAAAGAATGTCCTTCAATGGCGGTTAACTAGATATCAACGGTTGGAGCGCAGTCGGTTCTCTTTCCTAACTGACCACGTTATTCTATGAAGGAAGCCTAGCAGTTGTTTCCGAAGCAATAAGGGAGAAATTATTACTCAATTTTCGCCGCCGTTAAGTGGCCATTGAGCAACAAATTCAAAGCACACTATTCCCAGGCGTATGCAAATGGAAAGGAAAGCTGTTTGCAATTTATGGCGAAATTTAAATGTTCGGTTATTTGTATTAGGTTCAATTTTTCATTATTATTAGAATTTTCTTTATAATGCTATTTTTGCTTCCGTAATGTCACAGAGATATTTTGCATGCTTCTTACATGTTAAATATCAAAGCTAAGAACAGAATGAAGCTTAGCAATATAATATAATAGCCTAGTAACAGAATAAAAATTAAGTTGTAGATTTAAAAGCTTAGCTTAACAGCGTTTCTCAGAGAACTTTCGTAGCTTAGGTCATAACTATATCATAGGTACACCTAAGTTATAACTAAAAATCTAATTTATCCCTAAGAAAACATTTCTTTGAAACGATTTTTAAAGATGTCTATCTACTGATGTAGATTTTAATAGGTTGTGTGTTTAGACATATTTCTGTAAAAACAACTGTAAGCTATTTCAAATAATCCTGCTTTTATTGTCTTAATATTATTTTTTATTCAGAATCATTTCGATCAATTAATAAAATTAAATTAAAATAAATTGATAAGTTTTTTTAATTACAAGCTGTCCATAAAATTGTATTATATACATTTTCTTTCTAAATTCCTTCGAAGATAAAGAACAAAAAAATAAGCCATGACAGAAATTTTTCAAATCAACACTGCTTATCATAACTCTGGGTTTGAAAGATCGTGAGGCGTTAGTTTTTATTTTTTTTAACTCCTTCATATAGCATTTTTACATTTCATTGTGAAGCTGAAACGTAATTCCATCTCCAAAGCAAGCGTGTTACTGCGACATTTATTTTAAGTTATACTATGAGCTAACAGCTATTCCAGCACTTGTTGAGAATAGTAACCTAAATTTAAAGGCATATTTTTATGGTTAACCATATTTAAAAGTATACAAGAAAACGTTTGCAAGAGGTTTTTCCTTTAAAATTTAGTAGAATTAAAAAGTATTTTGTTTGTGACTTCCTCAAGTATTTCCTGAAAATTGTTGTATATTTCTTTAGGTACGCTTGTTTCCCTTTGAAAACTACTAGTAGTTAAAAATGCAACGCACTGGAGAAAATCTCAAAAAGCATGCATACATTTAAGAACAAGATTTATTACAACGACTTCAAAATTATTCTGACACTGAATTTTGTAAAGACATATTAATGAAATGCTGACTAATATACATTTTAAAATAATTAAGTAAAGAAAAGTACCATACAGAAGTTACTTTTGTTTGAGCGTCTCTTAGATTCTTTAACAGATCAACGATAAGATTTTGTGTAACTGCTTACAACTAATTAAATACATCCTCAGCAGTTAAATCTTTGCTTAATGAACACCTTTTTTGGCTCATTTTACATTAATTAAATCATATCTATGTAATTTTTAATCTTTGCTCAAAAGTAAAATTTACTAAGAAATGTGGTACAGAATGAACCGTGGGAACCTGAAAATTCTGAATTTTAAACAAACTCCGTAAAGTGTGTAGCGTAGTACTTGTATAGAAACTTAACTCGGAGGTCTTCACAACCTTCTAAACTGACAAGCGAAAAAATTGTTTTAGACTAGAATTAGATGGCAAAGTTTTAGAAAAGTTAAAAATAGCCTTTTTATTAAATTCATTAAATTAGCAAAAAGCACCGCTTATGCTACAGAATTAACTCCACTAAGCCAGTAGTGGAGTTACATTATTATAATATTTATAACATTTAAAACAAAATAGGCTGAAGTTAAATTCAAGTAACTTCTCGGAGACTTCATATAACAGACTGCTTAAACTTGCCCAAGTAATTAATGACACGCATTTAAACGTCAGCTAAACTACTAAAGCTGTCCTAAACGTTTGGCATAGATAGCGATAGCACACATCTGCAATGAGAGGCTGCTTAAACCTCTAAAATATTCAAGCCATCGGCTTAAATGCACAACAACAAATTTGCATACTGGTGAGGACTACGGACAAAAGAAGTTAAAGTAAAGGTTTAAATCATAATAACATAAAATTTTACATTTTTCTCTATCAGAATTTAAAAGAATCGAAGAACAAAGTTTTAATGACGTTGGATAAGATAGGTTAAATTCTACAATCTAAGTAAAATCTCACTTAAGTTCCTATTGCTAACTTCACATTCTATAAAATTTCATTTAACTTTACAGCTTTTAAATGCAAAGCCGATTATTGTCTCAACCTCGTTCCAGGAATCTAGCAGGAAACTTAGTTTAGCAGGAATACACAATGGGCAGGTACAAGAATAACCTTTCACGACTCATGTTTTCTTCCTCAAATTATTTTTGAACCCGCTTTTCAGCTTGTGTTGGATGAAGTATCGTGTAAAGTAGGACTATTCCAACAATTACCTGCTAACTCTGTTTCTACATGGGTATAAAAATTAGATACATCAGACCCTATTTCAAAATAGTGCCTTATTTCAGAATCTATATCTAATGTTCCAGACTTAATTAGCTTTTAAGTGTTGATTGGACAGCCTAACTTTAGAGAAAATCATTTAAAATATGCTAACTTTCACTTTTCATTTACAATAAACTATCAAAAACACGTTTTGTGTTTACAGTGTAAAACACATTTTGTATTTACAACTCTTAACATATATATTCAAAAACTCAAAATATTAAACTTCATTCAATGCACGCTCAATATATTTCCTTTAATTAGTTTTAACTTTACATGGAAATGTACACTAGTTGCTATTATTCGATTTGCATTCGTGCGACTTGAATGCGTGCCAAAATTTTCCACTCATTGCAGTCTTTTGGACTAAACATAACTGTATTAAATTTACAACGTGCTTGAAAATAGGTAAATACGTCAACAAAAAAGGTTTACTTTCTTAACTTAGGTATCCTTGCTTAAGGTAAAACGAAAGTATCGCTTAAGGTGAAATAAAAGTATCACTTAAGGGGAAACAAAAGTATCCAAGCAGCTTTGTAACTAGATTAAATTAAAAGCTCCTTGAAGAAGTAAAGAACATTTTCGTTTATCTTTTATTTTTATTGTGGAAATCAGACAACCACTTTTCCAAACATTCACTCCGAATGTGGTCAGCTTGTAGAGACATTAGATTAATTTGAAAGCAGGAGTCGTGAAAAAGAGCAGTGCCTTCGCCGGGATTCGAATCAAGGACCTCTCGAATACGCGCCGAGAGTGCTGACCACTACCCCACGGAGGCATACGAAGAAGGCTGGAGAAATACCTTATATACTTCCCCTTTTAAAGGGCAACTGGGATTAGGAGACCTGATCGCCAAATCCTGGTGATGGAGAATCATCATCCACCACCTTTTTTAGTTCGGGTGCCACTGTAGCTACATTACGTTATTTAGAAGCATGAGAAACGAAAAGTGAGCAATGCCCTCGCCGGGACTCGACCCACGGACCTTTCGAATACGCGCCGAGCATGCTGGCCACTACACTACAAAGGCATGCGAAGAAGGCGGGAGAAATACCTTATAAGCTGTGGGTACATCTTCGTTGCTAATAACTATCCTGGTCTTCCTTTTGCTTATTTCATTGCTCGATATGGTTTTTAAGCTGTGTTCGATTTTCTTTGACCTTAGGTATATTCCATGGAATTTTCTTTTTCGCTTCGTTGTCTGCACTCTAGGGTGTGCCTTCCATCTTTATTCATTGCTGGTTCTTTAAACTTTCCTTTTTACTGGTTCCTCGACCAACGGTTATTTGTAACCTAGATTTCTCTTTAACTGACCAGTCAGTCATTTCCTCGTCAGTACA
>KK114271.1:107324-135587 GCA_000611955.2 Stegodyphus mimosarum
ACGCTGACTCGCAATCTACTCGCTGTTGTAACTGTTCTTACTCTGTAATAATAAATAATTAAATGATATCGTTGGTAACGCATTTCTTACTACGCTGAACTACGCACGCTACCTACGCACACTGCTGTTGCTTGTTACTCGGGTGTTCGCGATATCTCAGTGCTTCTTCAATTTTGTTTTGAACCTTTGGCGCGTTCCTTTTTTTTTTTGCACTTCATTGCTGGGCTCCCATCCTTTGTAGATTTCCCTTTTGATGTGTCATTCAACATGGATTTTTTTCATTTTTTTCGTTAGTAAACAATTAGTAAACTAAATTTTATTCAGCTTTAAAATTATTCAAAATGTTTTTCAACATGATTAAGTAAGTATACGTCTAACAAAAGGATAAAGTATTTATTTTTTTCTCATCTAGTTTTCTTTCAAGTTCGCATGACAATCTTCGTTCCCTTCTTTTTTGTCTCAACTATCAACACTTTTTATATTACTACCATTTCCGGAAATATTTGATTTTTAATTTAATTTGTTGTTTTGCAATGTAATTAAACTGCATAAATTTTGAAAATTTTACTATTATTAGCACCATTTCTGAGACAAAAGTCGTTTTCATTATTCTCAAAATTCTTAATTTTTCCGTATCTCAGCTGCCTTAAACTTTCTACAAAGCTCAGAACATAATTCAACACTTTTTGAAACGCACTGTGGTATCAAAATATAAGTATAACAGCGATCCTAATTACTATTTTCGCATTTTCATCACCACGGCGAGTAACATCAATTTTCTCAGGTCTTACTGCAGTCTTCTTCACACTTCACTTCATTTCTATTATAATTTCGTCTTGCATTTCCTTAGCCCAGTGACATTTTGAATTAAGACTGCGTGATTCATAACTATCTGCTAAATTTTTCCTGTTCAGGAAATGAACTCTCTCTCTCTTTGCAGTTCTAACATTTCTTTGACTTGGAGTTAGATTGCTCTTAATAATAAGACTCCGTGTTTTGAGAGTTCATTAAAATTCGAAATTCTGATTTTAGAGGAACAATTTATATCTTTGACAGAACACTTTTGATACTTTCTGTTTCTTTTATTTTTGAGGGTTATAAATACTCTTTGAGGGATACTTATTCTGATAAAGGTTATTACTGAAAACAACGTACCATTTTGATATGGCTTCTGTTTAGCATTTCTTTAGAAGCACTTTTATAAATCCTAAGAAAAATTAGGAACTATTTTTAAAAATCATTTTAATTGTTAGACAGAAGATTAGTATATCCAACAACTAAATTCTTAACATACAATAGATTCCGTTCAAACTAAACAATTGTGAGGAAGTATCTCTGGATAACCCACCTACATATTCTTTGCAGTTAAAGAAAAAAATAAATACCTATATCATTGTTAAGCATACCGAGTGCAGAAACAGTAGCTGATCTTTTAAATGCTTCGGCTTCTGCCCTTCGTTTTCAAGCTAAAAGCTATAAATATAAAATGGTTCTAAATTCTTAACTATTCATTAAAATTAGCACTTTTTGTGCGAAGGAACTGTTTATATCCTACGAATTTTGTTACATGAAAATTTATTAGCTATCCAAAAGGTGGAGGAAACTCAATTCAAGCTTTAACCACGAAGAAAATAATGTTAATGTAAATAATACCAGAGCAAATTGCTGTTGCTACATTTAGTTGCTTGAGGTTTCATATCATGAAAGACAAGTTAAAATTTAAAAACTTACGTTTGTAAATAAATCTCTGAGGTATCAATTTAATTTTACAAAGATTTGAAATAGTAAGAATAATTGAAAATAAAAAATTACAGTTTTCTGGTTTCTTGAACTTCAAATGCATACCTTTATTCACTTTAACCATATTATTACGAATTTAATGTATATGTAATGTATATGTTTGTGGAATTATATATATATGATTGTAGTATCTTTTTGTATAATATAAGATGAAATGTTTGAAAAATCGAAGCTCTGTAAGAAAAAAATAAATTTACAGGGGCAAGTTTATTTAGCATGAGGTAAACGGCTATCTCTCTAAATTGGTGAGAAATCGCCAAACTTTGTCGGTTGGATGGCTTTCTAGACTAATTGTCGCCAAATTTGGCGAGAAAGCACCAAAAGTCGCTGATATTGGTGATATTTTGATCCGGTTCCTATATAACTGCAACTGGTATTGTAACTGAATAACTGTAATTGATCCCTATATGTAACTGTATTAGTATCCGACCTTTATATGTAACTTTAACCGTGTATGCCTTCCAGTAATTCCGATAACTAGAAGGTACTAGAGATTCCTCGGCGGCCGAGTAAAGCTATATAAGCCCGAGAAGAGCATCAGCTGTCACTTTAGTTCAGAGCTGATTTTAGAGTGTTGAGATCATGCGAGCTTCGCTTTTCATTGGGTTATGGTTAACGTTTTTAATAGTTTGCATTGTAACTACTGATTGCGCTCTGTGTTCTAAAATTCTAAAGTGTTTATTTTATGGAAATAAGTTTTATCAAACTCTCATCGTTCTCAGTGCACTCAATTCATTACGAAACCGTCCGCATGGAATAACATATATGTAAAATCAAATTTGCAGATGTTAGCTATGTTTCATTTTAAAAAGGAAAGATTAAATATGTACCTCAGCGACTAGTAACTTAAGTATTATTATGTTTTCCTAATTCAAATATATTTTCCCTTCGTTTCATTCGACAAAATCTATCCAAATAGGATCTAATAATCGGTAAATTTCAGACAAAAATTATCGGCCTCAACGAATTCAAAATAATGTATGCGTGCAATTAGTAAATTAGCTTAATGATTCATTTTATAAATGAAAATTATGTTTATCTGATATTGCTAATAAATGATCTAAAACTATTGGTTTTATAATTTTCATTAACAAACCTAGGCGATTTGGACACAAATAAAAGAAATATAATTAAATTTCTATTACACTAAAGAGTCTTTTCCAGCTTCCAAAAGCCACTTTAAGTTATTGCTACCGCCCTAAGGGGATAATGGTTAGAGGCGCTGACTGCCGTACGGAAGGGTCCGGTTTTGAATCCCGGAGAAGGCATGGATGTTTGTAAAGGTGTAATGTCCGTGCGGCATGGGGGCACTCTAAATATGCGGCGAGCCGAAAATCTTCTCTAGAGGTTGGTGGTAGAGAAAGAAGCGTGTAAGACCCTCGGACCTGTCCCATCGAAGTTTGGGGCGGAACTGTACAAAGTCGTACTGTCACCTCTATGGTGCTCAAGGCTTTTGCGAACGACAAACGCAATATTGCACTCCTTGCCATGTTGAATTTCGTGGGCTTGTTCTGATGTTACTGTCAGACAATATAGATAAGTCGCAACAACCACAAGCTATTGCTTAACCACTGTGCTTTAATATTTAAACAAAGTTCTTGGTCGATGCCATCAAGTTTCAGACTTATTTCGATAAATGCGGCTGATGAAAATTCCTCTTACTAAATGTCGCTTAGATTACAGCAACATATAACAGTAAACGATTCAATATGGTTTTCGTCTGTTGGCTCTGCAAAACTGTACATTTCTAAACAATTTATTGACTTTGAAATATTTATCCATTTTTTTCTCATTTATTTTAGGAAACAGTAGTAGTTTGAAGAATAAAAACTCAGAATTAAAAATTATATATCTAAGATTAGAAATTATTTAAATATTTGTATTATCAATCTAATTAAAATTATGTAATTTTATCTGGATTTTTTTCTATGCCAAGTTAACATTATAGAAAATAATAGCAATCCGTCAACTGCCTTTAACATAAATTTTCTCAAAATACTGCTGTGCCTCAAACTTCAATTCTCCTTTTCTCATGTGCTTAAAACCTGAAGGGCAAGTTCATTTACAAAGCACAGAGCTAAAGCAATCGAAAACTTTTATTTCGTATATTTAAGACATTTTTATTCACAACATAGATATCAACACTTTTAAGGCTTTATCTTCAACACATTTTCTGATGTTCTACGAAACAGCAAAAGAAAATCTCAGCATTGTTCTCGATGTCTTTTCTTTTATAATTAATTAGTCGATGTTGTTATTTTTGTTCCTTTTAACGAGCTTTAAAATATTGAGCATAATTTTTTCCTGAGCACTTGATTCAAATTAATTTGATATACAAATCTAATTAAGGAACACTTCCATTTAATGCGGAAATAAACTTTTATCTTTCCACTCAATAATATAAAACAATAAATAGCACAAAGACTTCGCTAATGTCACGGACATATGTCTCAGATCTCGTGGTTTATCATATCACTAAATTAGCATATTAATTCAATTTAAATGGAAATTCCTTTGTTTCCTGCCATCTCTAGTGAATGCCGTAAAAATATCCTGTAGTGAAATTAAAATGTGATTTTTATATGATCAATGTTTTTCTAAATAGTTCCAAAAAGGAAATATTAAAATAACTAGATACTCCTTACATAATGCATTTGTATTTAGAAATCTATTGTATTTTCAGGTGTTATTTCTAAGAAAATTTTTTTTCTTTTCTTTTCAAAAAATATAATTCATTCCTAACGACGTGCTGTTAGCATCATTCTTGCTAACAGATATACAATTTTAAATTTATAAAATGCTAGCGGAAGTGGCCGATGCCGGTTAAGTTAGATTGAGAGTAATGTATCAAACGACGAAGAAAACCATACCGCTGTAATCCTTCTCTAATAACAATGCAAAAAATACAATTCAGAGTCATACATTTTTCAGTCTGATGCGATATGGAACCCACATAAAAAATTTCGATAGAAAAATAAACTAATTCTCTCTCATTATATCAGCAACAATGGCAGGCAGTTTTTAATGATTTTCGTCTTTCTAATCAGATGGTTGTAAAAGCCCAAGTTCTATCCAATATTTCACCTATATTTAATTTTATTCGATTAAATGTGGCAAAAAATTGATTATAATTGATTAGAAATCAATAACGCGAACAAACACACAAACAGACATTCTTCTTTATATGTATAAATTTTGTAAATATCTCCAACTCGCGAGACTGTTGCCACTCGAGAAAATGAGTGCAAAAATTAGCGCTTTCAGAGTTTTTAATTAATATCTCGGGTGATTAAAATCGTACGAAGATGACAATAGTCGAAATGGCTTCCACGAATTTTTGGAATCGGGACTAATGTTTTTAATGTTTGGCAATGCTATTTTTATTTCACTGTAAAACTTCGAAATTTTTTATTAACAAACTCTACGATTTGAAAGCCAGCAGTGGCAACAATTATCGAAAAAAAGCAGATTTTTATCTCCAGAATGCGAGACTGTTGCCACTCAGAAAAACGAAGGCGAAATTTAGCGTTTTAAGCGCTTTTAATTAGCATCTCTGATTTTAGCGTTTTTTTTTGGGGGGGGGGGAGAAAGGACCTTTTCCAGGACCCCAGAATAAAATTGTAGAAAGTTTGGTGATGATAGCTATATTAGTGACTGAGTTATGAAAGCACAATCAAACAGACTTTCTTCTTTATCTACTGAGATAAATAAAAATTGTACTTAATATATTATGTGTGGGAATAAAGTCTGGATAATAATCAAACTATTTAAAAGTAGTAGCTTACTAAATGATAAAATGTAATGTTGTAATACAAAACAGTCGCTTATGATAAATTTTACTAATTAAAATTCAATTTCAATGATCATTTAAAATTTAAGTAAAAGAAAGCGGTGAACTCACCTGATTCAAATTTAGCATTGTTTTATTCAAGCAAAATTTAATACATAAGATAATACAGATTATAAATAATTAAATATTTGAATTAACAGTCCATCATGGATACGCCATCAAAGAAGATATGAATATGCAGAGTCTCTAAACCTAGATAAACTAAAATTAAATTTCAAATTAGTTACCATTAGATTGTACACTAAATTTTAACAAACTCAGATGAGTTTCCTTCGAACAAAGGATAATTTAGATGCAGTTCGAAAATGTTTTGGAAAAGGTACAAATATTAGCCATTTCAGATCCCAATACTAGAATGGCTAATATTTGAACCTCTTCCAAGACATTTTCATAAATTTAAACAAAAGTTTTTAACTTTAAAACAAAAGGAGCTCTACTTACAAAATGAAAGCTTATAAACGGCACTCTAAATTTTATTCCAAATATTTTAAATACTAATCTGTTTTTAAATTCCATTGATTTATTCACTAATTCGAAAGTTAAACAGTAAAGGAAAATACGATTAATAAAAGAAAATAAACACTAGCTGCAAATGTTTCTTGGACAAAAAAAACTGCCTTTAAAAAATGGCCAAAAGGAGGTTCTTAATATGATTTCTTTGCAAATCTTAAGCTTAACATCTTTTCAAATAATTCTTTCTAGCAAAGGAAAAGTATGAGTAATATAAATAAATAGTAGGGACATTAGAGGGAACTATATGGAAGGAAAAAAACCAATTAATGACTATTCCAGGAACTTCTGCTTAAAGTCATACTGGGGCATACTAAAGCAAATTATAGAAAATTTCCTAATCAATATTGGTTTATCATTCTTATTTTAAAAGACGAAGAAGAGGTTGTTTTATATGACTTATGAAAAGTTCAGAGCTTTTTAACGAATGCTTCATGGATGTCGGAATGTTAAAGCAGTAAGTCTAAAATAGTCGAAATGAAATCACGTGTCTTTTTGAGAAATTGTTAATTTACATTAAAAATTCCGCGGAAATTTTATTTAATAGATTTTTACATATTTTTTAGCACTTCATTTAAACTTATTTCCTCGAATTATTCTAAATTAGTTAACTAATCTCTCGAGACAAGTTGAAAAGGACATCAAAAACTGAAAATTTCGAAATTAAATATGCCGCC
The DNA here is from genome assembly GCA_000611955.2 of Stegodyphus mimosarum. Lineage (NCBI taxonomy): Eukaryota > Metazoa > Arthropoda > Arachnida > Araneae > Eresidae > Stegodyphus > Stegodyphus mimosarum. The sequence goes on from KK114271.1 coordinate 114,162, forward strand.
AATTTTTGTCATAAGAAAAACAAACTTCTAATTTTATTGCTTTCTAACAAGTATAAAGCTTTTTCAAATATACGCATAAAAGACCGCCTTAAAGGTTAGATTTCGTTATTTGTCGAAATTTTTTTTTCAATTTGATATTGCCAAAACATGTATATTCTCGTCATTAAAAGCGCTTTGGTACATGTATACGCTTGGTTCTTCTGATTACAATAGAAAAAGAAGATGCAAAACTAGATGTAGCAGTCCCATAAACAAAATTTTAACGTTCTACGGCTAATCGTTTTTGAGTTATCCGAGATTACATATATACGTAGGTAGTACGTACGTAGAGACGTTACGAAACACAGTCTTTTATTTTGTCAGCACACAAAACATCCTTCAAACGGAACGGTCGAAACGGATACTTCTCTTGAAATATAATACCCGGAATTCACACATTCCCGTAAAAAAGCTTTTCTATTTTATTATTATACGTAAATATAGTATGATAGCATTGTTAGAGCACTAATAAAATCAAATTATTCTCTCTGTCAAAGAATAGTTACATGACAGCCATTTAGCAGTCAAGTCTTGACATCAAATGAGTGCATAGCTGCACCATATAATCCCCTGAGTCGTGCTGCAAGCATTCCTTTACTCAACACAACATATGATCATGGGTATTGGTAACAGTTTCAATTCCAATAAGGCTAATGCGATCTTACAGATACATTATAATAGCATAATGGTAAAGCTTGTTGAACATGCATAAGACATTTCTTTTGAAATAACTGAAGAAACAACTACGGAATCATTATTACATCACAAAATGATGTTCAGGCAGTCCAGCTGTTTAGTTTGAGCAATCTAAATGGCAACTCATTAGTAAACTAAGAATCGCATTTCAAATTGTTGTCATAAAATATCAGAGCTGTGTATTAAAGAAATTAAATAATGAAGAATCTACATAAATGCATATACGTTTCTCGCATTGCGATAAAACAGCGGTACCTAAAGCCATCAAATTTTAAATGGCGTAATCCTGCTGCGAATATGGGCATCTCGAACCCAAATTTGAAATTTGGAATTTGATGTATTATCGATTTCGTATTTTGTGAATCTTTAACGAATTTTTGGTTAACAAACTGAAGGATTTCAAAGACAGCAATGACAGCATTGTATAGGAAAAAACATTTTTATCTCCAGAGCATGAGACTGTGTATCGGAAATTCTAAAGATACGCTCATTTAAAATTTATTTTGCGATTTTGCTCTTGAACTGAATTTTATGGTTTCAATCCGAAGAACATGGTATTTAATAAATAAAGGTAACACACAAAATGTTTAAAAAACGCCCCTTTGGACGTAATTTAAAAATCTGAAACCTTTGGGATTTTTTTGAACCCCTTGTATAATAGTATAAGGTCTAGAATTAGGAAATGGCTTTTTAAATTCTCGTGTTAAATTCTTGGAAAATATTTCCTTATTTAGTTTTTAAACTATTTACTGTTAAATGCTAACTGTATAGGGAAAGCAATTTCACCATAGAAATAGCGCTGTCAATATAAATAACTTTGCCTTCAAAAGCAAATATTTTCTAGAAAATAGTAATGCTATTTCTATGAAACTGTAGCATTCAATTTAACCACATGTCTGCGTTTTCGTCGTCTTTATTCAGAATTTTGTAGAGTAGCATGTACATATGATTTAGGTTGTGTTTAAAATAGTGGCATGTACCTCGCTCTATTATTCACAATTTTTTTCATAGAGTAAAAGAGCATCTTCTCAAGAAAACCAGAGTTTTTTATTTGAAATTTTCGCATTCCAAAAATTTAAGCTACTTTGAAAAGCACTTTTCCTTTCCGTATTCTTTTCAAGTAAACTATGTACTTTGAAAGCTTGCATTTCATGCTCTAAAAGCTATTTCTATAGCAAAACGTAGAAGATTCAAATACATCTCTGCTTTATACGATTGAATAAACTTTCAATCTTCAGAATATATTGCCTTTGCAAGTGAGTTTCTGAAAAACATATGCCAAACACCAAAATTTAATGCTCAATTTTTATGAATCACACAAGTTTTATTTCCTGTCTTTGTGCTTTTGTCACATAAGATTTTGTATCATTAACACAAAGAACTTGCGATGAAATGTTTAGTACCAAGATAGAAGTTAAGAAGGAAAATCTAACTTTTGAAAGCCATATATTTTGTATGCTCTAATCGCTCTTCTTTCTTTTTACAATTTACCATTACTCCATTAGCCGATTCGGCTACCGAAATATGTTATGTTTCAAAACGACAACCAAATATCTAATTTCGCTATTAGATAAAAACGTTATGTGCAAAATTTCACAGATTCGCGTTTCCAGTTTTACTATAAAAGCAAAACTATTTTCATGGACTACATTTCTTAACCATTAATTTAAAATGGTGCAATTTATGATGCAAGCTTGATTCGGATTATGAAACAATGTTCTTAAACGGTTAATCTGATTTCCAAACTATTTATCATACTCTTTTATCCCAAGTTCGAAAGTAGTGTTTGAGTGGCTCCATGATCCCATAAGATCTCGTTCTTTTTTTTTTACGTTAATGCAACTGTTTTATTATGCCATGTTTATTCGAAGTTTAATATTTCTATGTAAGTCGTAAATAATGTCCGATTAACTGTAACTTAACAAGTCTTCAAAGCAAAATCATACTAAATTTAGACGCAGAATTTTAAATTGTTGGCAGATAGTCGCAAAGGAGGTAAAAGACCAGCAAATGGATATCTGGATAAGTGGTGACTATAGTGGCACATTTAACTTACACTTAGGAAGACACTCCACTTACGAACCGCGTAACATTCGAACTTCAAGGTATGAATGTCTTGTTTTTTTTTTCGTCCCATACTGATCTCTGGATACGAACTTATTCTCGAGGTACAATTTTTTATGTCGCATTCTAGCCTCTACGTTCGAAACTATTCTGGTCATATGAACCGTTAAAACATTTTAACATTACAATACGTGCTTTTTAATATTGAAATATGTATTTGCAAAATACAGAATTTTCTAAATGAATATCGGGTTTTAACACTTTGTAGTATTTATTACGTAAAATTAAAATCGTAATACATAAAATGAAAGAGCAACCCAAGCAGTTCTGTTTGTTGGTACGGGCAAGCGCCAGAAAGCGATAGTAGCAAAAATGGGACTAGAAAGCATTTTGTGTTCTGCAAATTGCAAAAACCGAATCTGTAGTTACTGTGCAACATGCGTTCCGCCGGATTAAGTTCAGATGTGACCCCCCAAGTGATAATAATATGGGTAGATGATCCGTATATCAGTTTGAAAATACTGGCTGCCTTTGCAGAGTGAAAAGTACGGGACGACCAAGGGTTAGTGAAGAGAGTGTTTAGCGAGTGAGAGATTGATGTGATTTCTACCAGTGGGGGTTCATAAAGGATCGTGTGTATGTGCCTTCACTACCAACTGGTCTACCCGAGCTAAGAAATAGAATTGAGGCAGCTGTTGCAACAATTACACCACAAACACTAATCAACGTTTGGGAACAACTGGGCTATCGACTTGATGTGCGCCGTGTAACGAAAGGTTCTCACATTGAACACTTGTAATTATAATTTTAAGTTTTACGTAATAAATACTACAACGCGTTAAAACCCTGATATTCATTTAGAACACCCTTTATTTCCAAGTTTCATAAAAATGCATATGTCGTTTATTTCTTCGAAATATGTTGCCTAGCTTTTATTGTGAGGATTATTCCTCACAATAAAATATTATTATTATATTGTTCTTTAATCCTGACTGTACTTCATTACATCACTGTTAAATTTTCTCTAGCATATAATATAATTTAATAGTTATTACTTTTTACCTAATGTGAGATGAATGCTATTTGCTAAATACTTTTCATGCAAAGCATGTAAAATCAAATTTTATAAATGAAACTACTAATTTCTACATGAATTTTACACAATTTTTTTCATTTTTCTCCAAAATTTCTGAGTATGAGAAAATATTAATTTTTCATGAGGTTAGTAAAAAAATCTAATTTTTGAGACAGACAAAGGGAATGTGGGAAGGTATGAATTGAGTTTGTAAGCTGATATAGCATTGTATTTTTAAAGTTTTACAGTTACTAAATAAATTTTACAATATAGGCAGTTTTAATTTTGACTCGAATGATCTTTTTACTGCATTTTTATTCGAAGTATTAATATTTTACTGCATTTATTCGAAGTATTGATATGATTTAGGATAATTAATTGTATTTTCGAATTTACATTTTTTCAGAATAAGAAACAATTTTTCTCCTGTTTCCGCCCCCCCCCCTTTGCTAAATATTTTGCTGTATACTTTTATAAATAATGTATATTTTTGTAAAATAATGATAGTAATCAATCTATATGCCTACCTATTCAATAATCAATAATCGTCATCCCCAATGATTATGTTCTCTAAGACGATTATTTCCGGGGAAGATCAATATCATCTGAAACCATAGGTTAGGGGAGTTAGGAAGAGTTTATTGCATTTCGGCTTATTTAAAATCGCAGCTTTTGTTTCCCATTTCCTTTTATTTACTTGTTTTACAATGTTTTATTTAGTGTTACTGTGGCTATAAATCTGATTATTCTTTACCTTTAATATTATGAAAAGTAAATACATTAAATATAATGTAAATATGTCTAACAAAAGTCTAAAATAATTAACGAAAATACTAATACAAAATTTAATTTTCCCTGACTAATTGCATTTCCTCTAATCAATTTGAAATTGCATTTTCTCTTCTGCGCCTAATAGTATCTTTTCCTAATTTTTATTTTTTTAAGACATAAGAAAATATAACTAAAGTTTCATAAAACAAGCAAGGTACATAATACAAAATAATTAAGCAGTAATTAGGTGATTAGGCTAAATGGAAAGTTATTAGGTGGATAACTTGGTTTATACTACCACACAGAACGTCTGTCTTGCTCCCACAAAAGTTCGGACTTTCTCCTCTACCACAAGACGCTGGCTCCAGAAAAGTGGTGGGCAAACGCCAGCCTATTGGCTGCATGCATTCTTTCTAATTGCTCATGGCCCACCAGCGGCCGAGCGGTAAGGACGCTGAACGCTGGTAGTTCGGTCCGAGGTTCGAATCCCGCGAACGGGCTGGCTCCATGGGCGTTTTCGTGGTTTTCCCCATGTGTAACGTGTATACGAGCCAGTTTCCCTTAGAAAGTCCTCCACGAAGGCATCCCTCCCCTTAGGCAGATAGCCCTCGTGTGCTTTGCCATAACTGAATAACCCATAACTCTAATTGCTCATTTCGGCCCTTAATGAAATTCTGTGCAAAGACATTTTCGCTTTTCTAGTCACTGCTGCTTACAAACTTCCGAAGTTAGCAGAGTGCGTGGACATTTATAGTTACAGTGTATATGCTCATGTATATGAATGATTATATTCACGATTGCCCTAACTTGAGAACACTAGAAGCGTAAGAAAGCACACGATTCCACTAAAGAATATAGCCTTTATTTCTAGCAGCTTTAATTTAGAAACTAATCAATGAAATACGAATATTATTGAGATAAAAAGACTGATAGAAAAGGAAGCTTAGGGAAAAAAAAAAAAAATTTCACGTCTAAATTTTTATTTAAAAATGAAAAAATACGCATGTCGATCAATGGATGACCAGCAGAAATAGATCCAGTTTTTGACGATTTGTAATTTTTTAATTGTAATTGTAATTCTTTTAAAAATTTCTACCAGCGAGGAGTGTTTCTCTGCCTCCCACTGCGACTTTGTAAACAATAACTGTACCTCAAAAGATCAACACGGCCCTGCTCGCACGGCGCACTAAAAAGTCTTTATGGCCTCCAGTTAAAATAGTTTGCACATCTCAATTGAACCCAACTCTGGAACCTATAATTATGATTGAATGCAAAATCGATCAAGCTTCAACTGAATATAGTATCAAATGTCTAGGGTTGTAAAATTCTAAACTTTCCCTGTCTCTTTGCTTATATAAGATTCTGTAAGCTTAAATAACTTCATGCATTTTATACAGCGGCGGCAAGTTTTTCTAGATCAGCAACAGCTACAACAAAATGGATTGCAATTATTTCTTCCTCATCATAGGTAATTTAAGATAAAACAAAAGAATTTCTTTCCCATTGTAGATCAAAACGCATTTATATCATTAATTTTTTAAACCGTTATTGTGAAATACCGTTGAATTTATGCAAGTTTCGTATTTTCCTTAAACATATCGCTCCAAACATCAGTGAATTTCCGCGTCAAGCTTCTTATGGGCTAAGCTCGTATTTTTTTTCTTTTTCTTGCATAATTTTCTATATAACACACATTCATTTATAGATAATACATACTTATCAATTTCTGTTTTATCTTTAATTAAAATATGCATAAACATATAAAAATAATATATCTCCATTATAAATATATAAAAATAATTTATCTATAATAAATCCATTCAGTTCCATCATTTGCGCGCATTCACTAATGTTGCTGCCCTGCCACTCCCATCCAAAAGAATTACTTTGCTTTATTTTATTTAACCTGGTATTGTTGCATAATTTGACTTTTTCGATTAGTATCCGTCATGAATCTGAAAAAAGGTTTTCAGCATTATACTTAATTTATATATATATTGAAATATACTTTATGAATTCTTAATACGTTTTGTCCATCCCGGATGGTACTAGTAGAGGCTGGACAATATTAGCAGATGCTGATATTTAGCGACATATACCTACTTTTGAATATTGGAGAAGGCATATATATACATCTGTCATTCATATAATTCATATATTATGCATACAAACATTAAACTTTATTCAGCATACTAAAATCCACAAGATAACTTTACTTAGACTAAACTTTGTATAACATTTACAATAGTTGATATTATTTTTGTATTCCCGTCAAAGTTTTCTACTCATTGCAGTCTTTTGGACTAAGGCGAAACAATCGAGTTTAACACACCAACATAAAATTTTTAAAGTTAGATGAATACGAATTCTGACGACGTTAAGTAAGCGATGGTCCTGTTAATTCAGATTCTTCTGCGCGGTTAGGAAACTCCTATTCTTGCGCGGCTCTTTTCGCTTCTGCACAAAATCCCTTATCTATTTTCTCTGCTCCTCAGGAGATTCAGCTTTAGGTGGCCATTTTCTCGGTAGGCTCCTTCCCTATAGGTAATCTGACATGTCTAGTCTCAACCCAGCTGTATTTTTTTCACACTGGTTCTCCTGACTTTCCGTTGAATAGATTCCTCTTCCCGCGGCCATTTCTAGAGTAGATTTCTCCTTGGTTGACCAGTCCTTTTTACATCAATGCAAAATTTCTGCTGGCTTTGTTTACAGGCACCTTCTTTTCACTCTTCTTCTATATGTCGTTGTTTCGAACTTGGGTAGTCGCGATATCTCAGTGATCCTTCCCATTATCCTTGACCCTTGGACATATTCCGGCTGTCTTCTTTCTACCTCGCCCACCATCTTTTGTAGCTTTTCTTTTTGAAGCATTGTGGAACTTTGGCTTTTTCTTTTATTTTGCATTCCTGGAATTCTTTCTTTTTTCTTCCAAACTTCAGAATCTTGTATCATGGACGCCGACACTGGTTCAACCGGATTCCTGTATGGGCTATACTGTGAAGCCAAGTAATTCCCGTAAAATCTCTCTTATCAGCCCGCTCATAGTATCTTTTCACCTGATATACATGCTCTTGTACGGATTCACCAGTTGTCCTTTTAAAACTGAACTGTTACGCCATCTCTTTAATAAAAATGGGGCCTTCAGTTTATTGTAAATTTTCTTCACATTTCCTTCCAAGGTGACCTGATAAAAGTGAAACACGCAGCTTATGTAAAATACATTATTTTAGATCCGTTGGACTAACCGGTCTTAATTTATTATTATTGTTTGATTCTTAAACATAGAACCGATGGTTATGAGAGATTTCAAAATTCGTATTCCTGTCCCTAATTCCATTTATTTCATGATGTTTAAAATTGTAGAGATCTTTAAAATATGCGTAGGTATTTTTAAATTCTGTACCTACTTGTAGTTATGAAATAATGTTTTTATCGTGAATCCAAAATTTTAGAAGTTAAGTCTGAAAATTTTAATTATTATCTTTCATAATCTCTTGTGCAATTCGAAGTCAGACATCCGCTAGAATATTTCCTTTCCGGAGATTTTTATTAACTATTAAACTGTAATTTAATAGTCCATATGATGACTCTGGAAACCAAATACAGGTGTACAACGGCCGCGTGATCCCTATAGACGGTAACTGCTTCTTTCCCAAAGGAAACTTTAAATGTTTGCATTACCAAGAGGACTGCTAATGCTTCTGTCTCGCTAGCAGTATAATTTTTGAGTTGAACTAAATGTTTTGCTAAAATGGGCTACTAGCTCTCCGTCTTACATAAACACGGCTCCTATCGCGAAATCAGATGCATCTTCTGTGATTTCAAATTTACCTTCCTCTTCAGAAAGTTTCAAAACGGAGCTTGGAGTAATGACAATAAGTTTTTTAAAAGCCGTATTTGGTTCTCCAAGTCAATCTAGTCTCTTTCCTTTTTAAATTTAATAAGGACAATGTAAGCGTTTAATGAAAGTTCTACAACAAGAGCGCCAAGCGCAGAAATGATGCCAGTTTTTCTCCGTGTTTTGTGGTGTGTAATTTTTGACAGCTCGATTTTTGGAATCTTCCGTTTCTGTTCCCCTCGCAGATATCGTTTGACCCAGGTATCGAAGTTCTTTGCATGCCAATTTATATTTTGCTGCATTTATTTTTAATCCTGCTTCCTTTAGAAGCGAAAACGCTTCGGACAAATCTTAAATGTGTTCATCAAATGTGTCGCTTCTGTCTATTATGTCGTCTAAATGAATGAATTTTAATTTACAAAAACTACTTTGAGGCCCCATGTTCAATAAAAATTCTGACTGTGTGCTTTTTAGCACAATTTTCAGAAGTGGGCGGGACAAAATTTTAATTATAATCGTATTTTATTGGATGTTAAAAGGCTTTCCTTTAGGGTGACCTGATAAAAGTGAAACACGCAGCTTATGTAGAATACATAATTTTAGATCCGTTAGACTAACCGGTTTTAATTTATTATTATTGTTTGATTGTTAAACATAGAACCGATGGTTACGAGAGATTTCAAAATTTGTAGCTCTGTCCCTAATTCCTCTAGGTTTCCTCTGATCCACAGCACCTCTGTTTAGTCAAAGGTTTCCTTTCATTATCCACTACTTTCCTTTTCTGAGATTTTAATTGGTGATCACCATCAGCGAACAAAAAAACTTTGCTGATTACTAAAACACTTCTTGCCGTCAAATCTAGCACTTCTTTCCGCTACAAATTTTCAAAATCTTTATTAACTCATTTCTAGTAACCCCACATACATGTAATTACTAATTAATAAAAATTTTACCGCTAATTGGAAAGTTATTTTCTTAGCTTCAAAAGATCTTGAAATTGCGGAAAAACTTGGATAAAATTATCCGAATAACTTCTGCATCAAGTTTCTTCTCATACAACACATTTATCGTCTGCAAGTTTGTTAAAATGAAATCTGGTATTTCATTTTCCTTAGTTCGGTATTTGCAATAAATTTCCGATTATAACTTCGCCATATCTTTCTCCACAGGGAATGCTTTCAAAGGAGCAGTTCTAAATATTTGAAACTTATAATTATCACTCATTGGCCCGCCTTGTAAATACTTCCTAATACCTTTAAACCAGTTTAGGGAAATGACCACTTAGCGCAGGGGTTGCTATGAGGATTTCATTGATGGGCGCATACTACCCATAATAAAGCTCAACCCTTCTATCGAACTTGCTGGTGCCGTAGAAACTTGGAGTCTTAAGGACAAAGCTGAATGTGGCGTTATCGTGCAACATAGTTTGTGATTCACTTACGCGCCATGTGTACGGTTTCTTCTGGTAACTGGAAGCGAGAGTTAAAGTTCTGCGGTCCAGCCTACTAGACTAATACTGAGCCATCCCTACATCTTAAACAAATTTCTAAATACTGAAGAAGATTAAAGAAACAAATGAGTGGTTACTTGAAAGAAAAATGACTTACTTATTGGAAAAAATGATTGGTTACTAAAAAATGATACTATTTTGTCTTCAATGTAACAAAAAAGCAGGCACAACTCATGCCACTGATGAAATTTCCGCTACTTGCAAATATTTAAATCAGCATAATAAATTCAACTTAGTAGAACGTAGTCTAAGACTACTTATAGACTTAACAAATTTAAGTTAGCTCAAAATTCTCGATTAGCGAGATTCTAAACCCGGAATATAACTTTTAACTTTTTAGCAGAGCTGCAGTGAATACTAACAGTAAGACCCAGTTGCCAAAAGGTCCCAGTGCCAAAGATTCAAAACCCTCAGCTTAAATACACAAAATCATGATTTGTATTCTGGGGAAAATATGGAAAGGAGGAATTATGGTAAAAACTTAAATCATAGTAACTAGTTAATTAACTTAAAATGAGTTACATATGCATACATATTGTTACGTGCGTACGGGTTCGTAATAGACTGAATGCACAAGTCGATAAACAGTTGATAAAAATTTATTCTTATCCTAAGAAATAACACAACATGCTGAAATTTCCTCATTGATGTTGGTACAATACACACTATCTCACGGTAGTTATATTTTAAGCTACTAAAACATTGAATAGAAGTCAATTTAAAATACAGAGAAAGCTAGTCCGATCTCACCGCGAATTTAAATAACAATCAAGGGCAGCACTAAGTAAACAACTGCAGTTCGCTTAAAAAACTGAATTGAGATATTTTCCTCTAGCTTTTATAAGCTTTTTAATCATGCAGGAGAACATTCTGTTATTTTCTCGATTTTTCTTGATAGCAAAAGCAGTTACGAGATATCTATTTATTAAATGCACGTGCTCCTGTATTTTTACATTTTCGGCGTAGTTTTCTGCTACAAGTCGCCCCGCGCTGCAATGTACGAGGAAATGAAACAATTTTAATTGCAGTTCTACTAAAAATAGCTTAATAAATACAAAATTCGTAACAATATATTATAGGCATAGGAATACTATGTTTTCAGTTTATTTTTTTCGACAATTTACTGATGCATTATTACGCCATTTTTATCTCAATTTTCTATACCTTCTTCTGCAGGCTTTATTTCTAGGAGTTTTTCTAATGTTTATAGTATATTGAATCAATGCAAAATGGCTTGCGAGTATTGCCAAGTAGGCTTCAGAGATATTGCCGAGTAAAGGATAGTCACCTGCAGGACATTCATGAAGCATATACTGTAAAATCTGTCATGGTAACCATCTTAAAACGACCATCTTTAAAATCTACCATTGTTTCTAAGAGCATACTTAAGTAACTGTATTGAACATCTTCGATATTCACGATCTTTAAAACGACATTTTCTACAGGTGGCCAAATTTATGTTGAGATTTTGCTGGTCATATAAGAGTGGGTCAACTGTATTTGAAAACTCTATCATATTGATTAAAAATATAGCCTGGTGTTGTTATTAAATTTCTGTATTCTTAATCTATAATTTCATATTAAGATTTCACATTGCCTGGAGTTGTTAATTGCTGTACCAATATTACATTCTGATTCCTAACCTTACTTATTTCTTAAGTCTGGCTTAAAAAAAATTTCTGAATTATTCCATATCCTTTACACTGCTTGCGTAGCAAGTGACTAATTTTTTATTAGTAGGTTTAAATTAATCACATATGTCAAAATAAAACTGGTTTATAATGGCACTTTCCACCCAATTATTAACTTCGGATTAATAAAGAACAGTAGGGCCTTAAGTTACTTTCTTCCTCCTTAATTTGAAATTAACATTCTGGTAATATCATATAATTTCTTAAATATTTAATTCATATTTTTAACATTAACTTTTTAAGAAAACTTAAAACTCTTTTGATGTTCTCGTTTAATTTAATTAAAGTACAAACCATGTGGTAGTAATTTACCAAATTAGGAAGCAATTAAGTAATTTGCAGGAACAATAACTCTGCTGGTAAAATAAAATATGCACTTTTATCTTTAGATTTCAAAGCATTGGCTCTAAATAAATTTTTCTTGAAAATTATTCCACATAGTTTTCAGTTTAAACGCTAGTGAACATTTCTCTCCCACCCACAACTTCAGCCGTTGTAGTAGGACCAAACGTTTTCCAATAACGAGAAGAAGCTCTCTTAAACATTCCCTCAGTTTACATCAAAATGCAAATTTGTTGCAGTCTGTGACTTAAGAAAGACGCAGTAAACCTTTTAATTAAGCATAAGGGAGTCTGTAGGTTAATTGACTTTTGATGGCAAAGGATGTAGGTAGAAACTTCATAGGTGAAAAGTTTCAATTTAGCCGGCTGCTTTAGAATGGAAATTTATTTTGTCTTTCGCGAATATTTTGTCAATTTAACTGTAATATCTGCGAGGAGATATTTAATCTATGTTGCACAAAGTGGCAACTACAAATAAAAGGAGAAAAGGACTTTTTGTGTTATTAACGAGTAATATTTATCTATGGCTAAATAAACACAGAAACATTTCTATTACGCTTTTTCTCCAAGCTAACATTTGTTTCAGCTCTTCTCATATATTTCGATTGTAAAGAAGTAAGAGAGAGAATGCAGAAATTTTTCTTAATTTCTTGAAGAAAAGATTTAATTAATTTCTTTACAGTTAGTTCAGGCTTAATAACCTTCAGTATGACGCACGATAAAATTTTTAATTTTTATGTTGATTTCTGACAACATGCTGAAATTCATCGTAAAAGTGAAGATAAAAATTGTGGTTTCATAAATCTTATTTATTAATAAGAGAAAATGGTTCAAATAATAATTAATTATGCTTTTAAGATTTTAAGATTAGTTAACTTATATATCGATAGCGATTATGCTCGTGCAAATATGAGTGTAAAGGATAATCTAAAGAATAATTAAACAACTTTAAGGGAAATAAAAGCAATTTAAAACTATAAGATTATTTCCTCAGGTGAAACTTGCCATTTTAATGCGATATAGGCTGATCCTAATAATAAAAAGAAATTAAGTCTCTTTCATATGTATACCATATTAATCCAAATAACAACATATATTTATTAATAATTATAACAGGTAGAAAATGGCAGGATAACCATAATTTCATCATTGATTGGACAGTTACAGTCTGGCACTAATTTGGATGGAAGATAAGGGTGAATGGTCCGAAGGTCTACTCTCTTTCCCAACCACTCGTGACGACTACACCAAACCACTCGAGAAGATCCGCCAAATAGATCTTAACATAACGTTAGGCAACTTTAAGTATGTTGGATTATGTAAATATAATAGAGCTGATACTTTGGAGATCGTTGCACTGGAACTTTTACATTTTTATATAAGTCGATAAACAATATATTGGAATGCCTATTGCTTGTTACCTGAGCATATTGATTACAGGTAAGACAGTACGGAGCTCAGCTCTTTCAGTCCAAAGTTCATAAACTTTTAACTGAAAGGGCTAAGCTCACTAGGTTTTATGTTTTGAAGAATTATGGAGATAACTAACGTGGTTCGGAATAAGCTATTGGGGTGCAGCCTAGTCACTGCTATTTTCACTTTTCAGTTTTCGGTCCTGAGGTGTGACTTGGTACATGTCCAGTCGTACATCACTAGGCTTTTAATATACTTTCATGGTTTCGGGATATAAATGACGTTGGAGTATTGCTAAGAGTTTGAAGTTAAGGTTTAGATTGGTGGGTTTCCGGAGTTGCAGATCACTTGTAAAAGGTCAGAAGAATAAACATTGGACTTCATCTGCTTAGACTAGACAGGCTAATAGAAAGCTCATATTGTCAGGGACGGAACTGTTTCCCTAAAATAGCGTTCCTTTTTTTTAAAACCTTCGCATCATTACATATCGAAGATAAATATGTAAGGATGTAAAACATATACACAGTCCAGTCACATTAATGTGACCACCACGTACTTTCCATGTCAGAGTTAAATAACCAATCACAGAAGGCAGGTGGCAGCACAGTGCAGTTGAGCGTATATAAAGGGTGTGTGAGGGCTTCGGAAAACATTTCAATCGTTGGCGTAATGCAGAAACGAAGCGATTTATCCGACTTCCAAAAGGGCATGATCATTGGCTTTCGGGCCAAGGGTGGAAGCATTTCCGAAACGGCTGAGTTTGTGAACTGTTCGCGTGCCGCCGTGGTAAAAGTGTACCGTGCATGGCAAAATGGGACTGTCCAAAATCAGCGACGTGGCAAATGTGGTGCACCACGGGCCATAGATGACAGAGGCGAACGACGGTTGCGGAGATGCGTTCGGGCAGATAGACGGGCTACCGTTGAGCAACTGACCACCAAAATGAACCAAGGGGCTACCAAAAGTGTCTCCCAAAGTACTATTCAGCGAACATTGCTGCGTCTGGGCCTCCGAAGCAGACGCCTGGTTCGTGCACCTATGCTGACTGCTGTTCATCGACGGCGAAGGCTAGAATTTGCACGCCAGTACAGCAGCTGGACGTCCACTGAGTGGCGACAGGTTGCGTTTTCGGATGAATCGCGTTTTATGCTCCATCGGACAGATGGACGTTGGCGTATAAGGCGTGAAACCTCTGAAAGGAACCACCCTGCAACCATTGCCGGAACGGTCCAAGCTGGAGGCGGGAGCATTATGGTCTGGGGAATGTTTTCCTGGCATTCTCTAGGTTCACTGATCATTGTGGAAGGCACAATGGATCAATACAAGTACGCATCTGTCCTTGCGGACCATGTTCACCCCTACATGCGCATTGTTTTTCCTCAGGATGATGGCATCTTCCAGCAGGACAATGCGAGGTGCCATACAGCTGCCAGTGTACGTGCGTGGTTCGAAGAGCACCAGGATGAGTTTACCGTCCTCCCCTGGCCAGCAAATTCACCTGACTTAAACCCAATCGAGCATCTGTGGGACCATCTCGATCGAGTTGTTTGCGCCATGGATCCTCAACCGCGTAATCTAGCGCAGCTGGCCACGGCATTAGAGTCGGCGTGGCTCAACATCCCAGAGAACACCTTCAGGGACCTATGTGACTCTCTTCCTGCACATCTCGCAGCAGTCCGCTCTGCGAAAGGTGGTTATTCTGGCTTTTGACAGATGGTCACATTAATGTGACTGGACTGTGTACGTACATTCTTCGAGTGCCCTGTATATAAAATCTAAATATAACGATCTCTATCTCGGCGAAATGATGATATTAAGCTATTTTAATACTTAAATTTGTTTTAAAATATTAATAATGTAAACTGCAATCACTGATATATTTTGCTTATTTGCTTAATTTCTTCAATTATTTAATTTTTTATTCCACGGATGTTTATTAAATTAGTAGACGTTCAATGTAAGTGTTCTGTATGTCTTCCTGAGTCCCTTTTATTCTCGAACAAGCTATTTCATTTTAGCATGAATTTGATCTTTTTTCTTCACAAACATAGAACTGATTCGAAAACATCCGAGACATCCATTGCAAAAGTCTTTACTTGCCACAAAAATTGAAGTTCGATTAAATTACCGATGTCGAAAGTTAAGTGATCTATAAATATATAATTTTATGATTTTATATTTCAAAAACGTGCCTTCAGTATTTGAGGAAGCTAACTATGGGATGAAAAGTATTGACTGTGTAACGTAAGTGATTCTTTAGTCTTTGTAACACCTTGGAAAAACAACCACTTTATTTTTCTGCGATCACGTAAAGGCGGGTAAATAATTTCTTTAAGATTTCAGCTTCACCGAGTATAGAGGAAACAAACAACTAAACTTTTCCATTATAATTGATTCCATGCTTACTCCAGTCTCGTATTGACTGATCTAGGTAGAATAAATAGTCCCGATTAGGCTGTCATTCCGAAGATTTCGTTTTAGCACAATTCAAATGTTATTTCTGAGATTTCTGCTGATACTTCCAAAATTTACATCTGACTTAGCACCTTATTAAGGCCATACCGATGTCGAAGGTTAAGTGTTTAATTTATATTACATTTTTATGAGTTTGTAATATATAATTATCTATTGTTTCTAAAGTTTTATTCAAAATAATGTATAAAACAAGAATTGTTCTCTTACATGGTCGGTCCAATTATAATATTCGATTTTTCTACAACAGTCATGCGTTATAAGACAGTCAACAGTCAACTGCTAAATAACTCGCAAATTACTACATGGTACGACTACTGTATGAGAAGAGATTGCAATATTACAGTTGAAAAATCAATACAACATGTACATATTTATGTAGTGTTACTATTAAAGCATGAAACGATGTACGTAGCAGGAGTAATTACATGTCCGGGGGAAAATATAAAAACAAATATAACATATACAGATTGTTATGCGACCAGACGCCATTCGTAATAGTGATGTTATAACAGAGGTACGGATATATGTTGGACAATTTGTATGACCTATATGACATATAAAGAGTATGAGCTAAATGATACAATACAGTTACCATATAAAGTGCAGGTTACAATATTACGTACAGACTGATTATAACAGTGCTGTTCATGTCAATTATCACTAGTAAGCGATAAGCGACGGAGGACGTGGGCACTGTCCCTTTACCATTATGGTTAATCAGTATAGCTCCACTTCCACCTTTATCTAGAGAAGCCAGTACATTTATATGATACATTATGCTGAATACATTTACACAACATACATTTACTCTTCTGGGGTACATGAAGCATTTAAATAGTTATTTTACTCTAATCTACGATACGCAGGATACATTATACAATACATTATGCAGAATACATTTATGGAATATATTATCTTTTTGCACATTTGTTACATATGATACTTATACTAAAATTTTCACTGCAAGTCACTTCGGTGATACATTTCTTTTCAGCAGTATACTTGTGCATTAAAGAGTGTTGCATAATTCTGTGCCTAAGTCCATAAGCTTGTTAATGACTTTTATTATTTTATAGGACGCGTGCCTATTTTTTATCATAAATCTGCAGAAGGCCTGCGTGTTGGATGATGGTATAGGTAGATGCAGACCTTCTGTTAGTGGACACTCAGAGACGTAGTGCTCTGGGCTGTACTCCTCGCCGCAGATGCATTGTGCCGTGCTGGCGATGGTGAATCGCTCATAGTAGAGCGGAAAGGGACCATGTCCTGTGATATAACGCACCAATTGTCTGCTCACTATGTGGCGGTCATTGTCTACCTTGGGGACATGGTAGTAAGCACGGCGTCCTGTGTCACCGATGTCCCATTCAGTTTGCCATAGGGCTTTCACCTTTTCATTAAGTTTCTTTTTGAAACTTGACATGGGCCACGGGATCTTAACTGGTACCGCGTTTTCATTTCGAGCGGCTTCTTTGGCGAGCTGGTCGGCCAGCTCATTACCTCTGTTTCCGACGTGGGCTTTAGTCCATTCCAGTTGTATTTGGAGATGGCTGTGGTCTCTCAGTTTGGATTGTATGCTGGCTATTAGCGGTGAGCTATGGCAGGGATTTAATATTGCATACAGCGACGAGAGACTGTCCGTTATAATGTAGCTTTTCTCATGCTGTTGCTGTATTATTCTGGTGAGTGCTCGCTCTATTGCCAGAGCTTCACTCTGGAACACACTATTCCGTGTGTCCAGGTGACCCTTCCATTGCTCAACGATTTCATTGTGCTTGAGTGATACGTAGGCACATCCCGTATTGTCTTCTTGCTTTGAGCCGTCGGTATAGTAGGTCATGTCCGCAGCCGTAGCGTGGGTTGTTTGTTTTATTCTGGCGTAAACACCTTTCCCTTGAGTTGAGGGATGATCTCGTAATCGGATAAGCTTATCTTCTAGATCCGTTGGATTGTAAATTTCATCATGGAACTCCGCTATTTGTCTCAATTGTGTTACCTGCTGGTAGGTAGCCTCTTTCTCGACACTTAAATGTAATGGCGGAAGACCTGCCAGTACATTAAGCGCGTTTGTTGGTGCTGTTCTAAAAGCTTTAGTCAAATTGAGCAAGAACGGCCTCTGTATTCTGGTGAGATGTTGTACCTTGCGGGCCTGCATCGGAGCAGACCAAATGGCGGCTCCATACGTGACGATCTTTTCTGTCACCGTTTTGTAGAGAGTCTTCTGAATATGGGGGTTGAGACCCCACTGATGCCCTTTCATGAATTTCAGTTGTTGTGCCATGTGCATGGTTTTCTTCCTAAGTTCCATGACGTGGGGTATCCAATTCAGTTTACTGTCAAACGTAATGCCTAGGTATCTGAGCTCCTTTGTGATTTTCAGTCTTTGGCCGTTAATCGTGATTCTCGGCTGTCTTGCCAAGGATCCACCTTTCTTGCGGATTAAGAGAATTTGGGATTTCGACTCTGCTATTTTTAATTTGAGTACTGTGCAGCGTCTTTGAAGCAGAGTACACGACTCTATAGCATTATTTTGTAGCTCGTCTCTCGTATGGCCCCGCACTACGAGTGCTGTGTCATCAGCATATGCGATGACGCGCGTGTGCTCTGGCCATGTTTGTGCTAAGACTCTATTATAGGTCACGTTCCATAGGAACGGCCCGGCGCATGATCCCTGCGGGCATCCTTGCGTCTGCTCTTTTTCCACAAAGCCGCTATTATATGGCATGACTAAATGCCTATTTGATAGGTAGTGCTGGATGGTCTGATATATATTCTTCGGGCATTTAGCCTCTCGTAAGGCTTGAAGGATTGCCGGCCACCACAACGTATCGAAAGCGCTCTTCAAATCGATCGAAACAAACGCTGTGTGGTAGCCAGTAGATCTGTTGTCGATGATCTGATCCCTCACCGCCTTTAGTGCATGAAGCGTGGACTTGCCCGGGGTAAAGCCATACTGGATTGGGCTCAAGTATTCTGAGATTAGTAGATGGTGCCTAAGCCTTGCTATCAGTAGTTTCTCAAAGACTTTCCCCAACGCAGAGAGCAGACAAATGGGTCTATATGACTCTGGCTGCTTGGGGTCTTTGTTTTTCTTGAGAAATAGCACTACTTGGCCCACCTTGAAGCACTTTGGGAAGGAGCCAGCTTGCAGAAGCCGATTGAACAGGGTATTGAAGATGTTAATGTTGGTACGTATGACCAGTTTAATTATTCTATAATCAATCCCATCAGGACCGGGTGCCTTGCGTTGCGGTAGTTCCCTAAGGACTTGCAGAATTTCTCTATTAGTGAATTCCGGATCATCCTCCGTGTTAATAGTTGTTGACTGGGTACGGATGTGAGTTTGCTCTGGGCTGTCATCCTGTGGATTATCTACCGTGAAGATGGTATTGAGAATAGTCTTCATTGTTGCTTCTGTTAGGTGGTCGTTGGACTCCATCGTTGGTTGAATATACAGTGCTGCCGGTTTGAATAGCTTTCCTGCTGCTATCTTGTGGTGAAGGCCGTATGTCTCCGTATTTTCGGAGCAGAACCTCCTCCAACTATTTACTTTAGCAGTCAAGATCATGCGCTTATATTGCGCTCGTTCTCGCTGATAGAATTGCAGAATGTTGGTGGTATCCTTTTCTTGTTTTCTTTCGCTTTTGAGACGGTGTCGCAGAGCGCGACACTTCTGTTGCTGAGTGCGTAACGCACCATCCCACCAATGAATCTTGGTGGTACGCCTGGCTGATCGTTTTGGAAGTTGCTCATCGCACACGCTTTGTATTGTGGCAAGGATATCCTGAGTAATTTCTTGGAGTGCATTACTGTCTCTGGTCTGTTGTAGGACGGCTGCGAGGGGTGTCAATCTATTGCTGATAGTTGCTGCAAAAGAGCTGACCTTCTGTCCTGGGAGGTTATATCTTCTGATTACTTGTACGGCCGTGTTTTTTGCTATGGTGAAACGTATGTAATTGTGATCTGACAAGCTCAGACCCTCGACGACTGACCAGTCCTGTAGAAGCGGTGCCAACTGATGTGAAGTGACTCTAAGATCTGGCCAGCCGCGCGAGTGTACCCTGTCAAAAGTTGGTGGCGAGTCTGCGCTGTTATATAAGACGAAATTTTGGCTGTTGAAGTAATCTTCGAAGCATCGTCCTTTTGGCGATGTATTGGCGTAGCCCCAAAAAGTATTGTGGGCGTTAAAGTCGCCTGCTAGTAACAGTTATGCCCCCCTTGTAGGATCGTAGCATTCGCTGTATTCTTTCAATTGTTGGGTCAGCTTCCTCTGATGGAGGTGAGTATATGGAGGTCAGGAGAACCGTTAAGTTATGTACTTCTAGTAAAATGGCCACATGATCTCTTTCCGCCATTATAACTAACGGGTCGGGTTGCACACCATGTCGGGTTGCACACCGTGATGAAGGCTCTAGGCGGGTACAGTGGGTCCGCTTTTTGAAAGGTGTTCCATTGTAGTGGGAGACCCACTACTGAACCTTCCCTATGATACGGCTCTTGGCCAAGGATGATATCGATATTCTCCTCCACGGCGTAGTGCGCTGTCTGTGAGGTAGCGGCCTGTGCTCTCTGGAGATTAATCTGAAGACACTTCACTTCGGGATGTTGTTCCGAATGCACTATGTTCATTATAGCGGAAGATGGTGGATGTGTACTCTGCTGCCTGGTGTCCTCTGCTGGGCTGGTGCTGGATGAGTACTCGTTAATATTCTGTGATGCTTCTGACTGCATCGGCTGCTCGTTGGTACAAAGGGCATTCCGATGCATAAGCAGGGTGTCGGAAGTCATATCTGGTTTGTCTGCAGTTGGCATCGCCACACTTGATGCAAGAAGGGTGCTCCGCTGTGTATTCATTTGTGGAATGTGGGCCTGAGCAGTATCCACAATAAAGGTGCTTAGATCTGCAGGAGTCTTGGTTGTGCCCATATTGCTGACAGCGGTAACACCTTCGTATACCCAGGAATTCTGAGATTCCGTGTGCCTGCCAGGCTGTGTAAACTCGTCGAGTTCTGATTGCTGCGGCGAACCCTTCTGCTGAGCATTCCAAGACCCACTTAACTTGTTTGGGTCGACGTTCTCGAAGTCTAAAGAGCGGCTTGAAGTGCTTGATGGAGATCCCAGAGGTTGAGCTGAGCTCGGAGATGATCTCCTCTGGTTTCGCAGTCTCCGGAACACTGTGCACTGCGATTCCAGGGCCTTTTCTTGAGATCTATGTCAATATCAGCTTTTTGCAGGTGTTCTTGCAATTTTTCGATTTCCTCGGTTGTCTGGCAGAACACTTCCAAGCCTCCTTGTGCCACCGATTGGATTCTCTTTACAGTAACTGGAACTTCAGTGAGAGGAACTTTACTCTGTAGCTCCTTTCTCAGCTCTCCTATTGGTTTCTTTGCCTTTGGTCTAATGACTATGCTGGGATTGCTTGGTTTGCGCAAAATCTCAGCAAATGTCGGGATGTTTGTTTGCACTTGTGGCACTATTGTGGGTTCGCTTTGAGGCAAATGTGTGGGCGGAGG